>JBBPKM010000113.1:5219-21312 GCA_038089255.1 Austroboletus rostrupii
TGACACTTTATCTTCTATCTTTATTGTTTTTAATATTGAAAATTGATAATATGCATTAAATATATTGTATAAAGTAGCATAAGCATTTGAAAAAAGACCAGTAGTAGCTCTTCTTTGATTTTGATGCTCTTGATGATTAGCATTCAGATTTGCCATCAACCTGGCAGTTTAGTCTACTCTAAATAATATGTCAAATTGTTGAAAGACTATCATTGTGGCTGAGGCTGAGCTGCAGTTAAAAGCAGGCAAAAGCGGTTATTGAGTAGCCAAAGATATAAAAGGAGATAATAGAAAATATTGGTAATGTCTAATATATTGAACAATAGAATGCTCAATCGGATGATATGGAATATTTGGATATTGATCTACAGGTATAGAATGATAATTCTATAATTTTCAATTCATATATATTGTTTTTAATTAAAATTAAAAACCTTACAGCCAAAGCTAATGGTATATTTAAGAAGAATTGAAAATTGGCAGCAAAAGAATAATGGCAAAAAGGGAAATCAAGATCTTGTTGATCACATTCAGCTTGATGTGATGCATTCCAAGCATATTGTAGAAAAGTAAAAGCCTTAAAAATTTCATTATTAGATTTGCACATAATTATAAAGAAAATAAAAGAAAATATTATATATATTAGAGTTGATTAAAATCAAAACTATAGGTAAGATATTGTGGCAAGCTAAGCTAACATAGTCTATCATGAGCTATTGTAAGCTATTGTAGGCTATTTTAGGTTATCAAAATATATGTAGATCTCTATCTCTTCTACCATCAAAGAAAATATTGGGTAATATAAGCTCAGCTTTGGATAGCACCAACTGTTACTCCCAAGTTGCTCTTTACAAACCAGGCATGATCCCAGTGTGGACTAATCACTTCAATGAAGAGACTATGAAAAAATACAATGATTTTTATATGCTTAATATATAATATCCCAGCTTGAAAACTTTGCCTAAAGGCAATGTTAATAATGAAAAGAAACATCTTTTATAAGCACTAGTAGGCCCACTTAAGCCTATGTATCAGCACAAATAGAGGTATAGAGCAAAAAGGACAAATAACAGAAATAGAGATTAGATAAAGAAAAGGAAAGAAAGAAAATAAATTGCATTTTTTTTACTATTGCATTTGAATAGCATGAAACAAATGGATAGAGTGTGGAATATACAGGTGGCAAGTTAGTATTATTTATTGCTGCAATATAGATATGTATTTTATATGCAACTAAATAGAAACAAAAATATATAAAAGAACAGAAAAAATTGAAACTAAACTTAGTTTATGTTTAAACTATGTTGTTGTGTAGTGCCAATGTGAATGAAAAATGGCACTCACCTAAACAATGGATACAAAAAAACAATTGCAATATTGTCAGCAAGTGAACCACATAATTTTTTTGCCTCAAAAAGAAAAACAATATGGCTTTGACAAAATATATGAAATAGACATCAGATAATTTTTATGTCACAGATGCTACATCACAGGCTATTTGCTAATTTTATAATATTAGTTCTAATAACTTGGCTGAATTTTAAAAAAAATTCAAGTTGAAAAAGTGATATATTATAAAAGTACTCTAGAAACATAAACAACTAAATTGAATTGTCAATGGCAACCTGGAGAAAAGATATGCACTGGCAAGATGGCTAGAAATAAATGATATAACCAGTAAACAACTTAGCAAGAAACTAAGAACTTTGGAAAAAAAAGTAATACAAATACTTACTACTAGTAATATGGATTCAAAATCAATAGCAGTGGAGTAGAGGGTTGGGCATCAGGTGGCTTAGTCAGCAGTTCATAGAGTAGCATGGAAGCAGTCAAGAAGGGCAATGTAACATGGCAAAGATAGCCCTGAGCTCAGTGAAGCATGTCAGTCTAAGCTAGTTCAATATAGTAAAGAGAGTTTAATATGAAACCACACAACACAGACCATGTAGACTAAGCCAGAAAGCAAACTGCCACACCATCTATAAAGAAACAGTCAGGGATGCTTCATCAAATACAACCTACACCCATCCATCTTCATAGATCTAGCAGTGGAACAAGCCATGTACTTGCACTAGCTCAATAAAAACAAGAAAAAAAAGATTCATAAAGCCATATCAACAGACAAAGAGCCCACACAACCAATACCAGGCCCCTGTTGACTTCAGCCCACACAAAGTAGTACAATCATGCCATTTATACAAATATCTATTTCATTCCCTATCATTATACCTCAGCTTCCTATAATATAGTCCTCCTAAGGCAAAATGGCAGAGCAAATAGCCATATTCCATGAGGACTGGCATGCTATGTAAAACATGCAGGACTTTCTGAAAAGTGTCAACTGAGTCCTCAGAACTGTGGGCATCATCTCAGACATAAAGTGCATTGTGGCCTTAAAAGACTATATAGCTATGGAATCAGATGCTGAGGACTAGTATCAAACTGCAGCCATGCACCAACTATACATGGACAGCACTATGCAAAGCCTTCAATGACCAATGGCCAACCTTGCTAAAGGCAGCAAAAACCAGCATGGAATACTAGCAAGAAATTCTACATCTGTAAGGACTTTTGTTGCGTTGTGTCCAGATGAGGACAGGGGTTTGGTGACTAAGCAATAAGTACGAAAAAGGAAATACGAAAATGTTGGTGCGATGAAAAATCAATGTCCTGGTGCTGTGAGGAATGACGAGCAGAGCAGTTCGTTACGATGGTCGTTACTGTGTCTCTAATGATGCTTTCGATGGGTGACTGAGGGACTTGAATTTGGTGATTCTAAGTAGGTACAAGTGACCATATAAGTAGTGCAAGGTGTTGTATGTAAAGTGTAACTAAGGTAAGCTATAGTAGTGAAACTTCTGTGGCGAAGGTAGTCGTGGCATCAGGGAGTGGCGAAGTAGAAGAATGGTTCATAAAAGACTAAACTAGTTGTAAGTAGTTCAGGATCAACAATAAATGAGAAATGAGGGAAAATAATGTACGAAAAGGGGAGATTAGACTATGAAAAGGGGGGGACATACTAGATAGTGAGTCCAATGTTGCGATGGTTGGGAGGCGGTTTCCGCGCTCAGCGGGGATGGAGTCCTTACAATATTTAATTTGGAATTCTACTTGAATCATAGAATAACTTTTATTGTTGTTGATATATACAAACAGGTATATATAATCATATTTGAGTTTAATAAGTTTTCACACTTATTAATTTTCTATTGCTATTATGGTCAAATCTTTTTTTTCTACTTAATAAAGCACTGTTTTTTTCTTGCTTGATACTGGCTATTCTAATAAAGCAATTGCCAAGCAAAATAGTGTTAGCTTTTTTTCTATATCCAAACTTCACTACAAAAAGTATTTTGCTTTTCTCTGTTATACTTTGTTCAAGTAGAGTAAAGTATAGTCCTTAAAAGACTTGATCTCCAGGGCAAAACAAAATCTAGGCTAGAATATTCTATCAGTATATATACATAAATAGAATTAGGACAAGAGAGTAGAGTCCAATTTAAAAAAAACTGAGATCCATTAAGAAGTATATGCAATTTGGCTATGCCAAGAGATCAAGGATATAAAAAATGTCAGAAACAACTTTAAAGAGCCAGAACCAAAATTAAAGATCAAGCCTATGATTAAGGGAAATTGAAGCTGAGATATATAATTGTATGTCTAGATTTTATATTCTATTGGAGATATTCAAGAAAGAGAAAAAGATTGAATCAAAGATAATAAAAATAGATAAGAAAAGAAATGAGTTATAGATAACAAATAGAAGATTAGAATAAAGGAGAATGCATATGGATTGGATCAAAGAAGGAGATCAAGAAAAAAAACTAGATATATAGCCATATAGATAGAAGAAAATAAAAGTGATAATCAAAATAAAAGCTAAGAAAGAATACTTAGCTATGAATATACCATATAGATAGATAAAAGTGACTGATATGTGATGAAAAATATTTGTAGTACAAGAGATCAAGAAAAAACAGATAGATCAAGGAAATAGAAAGAAAACCAATAAAAAACACTAAAAGAGTGCAATAATTCTAAAGAGAACTTGCTATTGGATCAAGTATAAATGAAAGACCAATAAAATATTATTAAGATGTATTTAGATCTGAAGGAACATCTAATAAGAATTAGATATAACAAGATAAAATCTATTGGGAGATTTTAAAGCCAACAAGCTAAACTGAGCTTTTTGTAAAAAGAAAAAAGATACAAGCAGCATATGGAGCACTATCAGAAGATAACTAGAGGCAAGGAAATGCATTGGTTAATAAGCCAGATATATAGCAAGAAGATTTCTAATCAAATGAATAATAATCAGAAAGCAAAAAGAAGATTTGATGATCAATTAAAGAAGACTTGGTAGAGTTTATAGCTAGTAATGAGATAGTGGCACAGAAGATGATAGAAATAAGTAGAAATAAGTTAGGAGTGTTTGAAGAAGCCAGGAGATCAATCAGAGAGTAAAGAAAAAGTGTTATGATACAAGAAAAAAATATCTTTATGGCTATATTTAAAAAGATCAAGAAGTATTCTTTATAGCTTTATTTTTCAATTTTTTAATACAACTTTCTACATATCTATTTTCTTGATCTTATTTGCCTCTCAACTTGTTTTGTCTGATAGCTGTTACAACTTGTTCCTATGTTGGTAGCCCCACTATACTTTTTCTAGATCAGCCAACTTCTGCTCATCCTACCAGAGATCCCTCCGCCCCTGCATGCTCCTGGCATCCTCTAGGCCTCTCTTGGGCTCTTCTGAGCCATTCCTAGGTTGTCCCTAGATGTCCCTTATCAGTTGCTCCTTGTGAGCTTCCAATCTTCTCCTATTTTTGGATTAGGATCACAACCTGATCAACCTATCCTTCACTGCTTGATTCCAAGACATCTCTGAACATCCTGAACTCTCTCCTGTCACTGCCTCATCAACAGTCACAGTACTCTGCCAAGATATCACTGATTGATCATCAGAATCTCCTTCTGCCTCCTGATTCTTATCTATCTGATCAGGAACCATCTTGCTGTGCATCTGGTTTATCAGCCAATGCTTCCCCTTGACCCTGGGCATCTCCTCATGGTGCTCCATCCGCTTTCTGAGTTCTTTCTCTCATAGGAACCTCAAGTCTGCCTCATGGCATCCTAGATCTCCAACAGATCTTTTATCTAGTCACATCTGATTCTTATTAGATGTTCCTCCAGACCTCTGTGCATCTCGATGGTGCCTTTCCAGCCACTTGGCTGCGCTTGCTCCAACAGCGAGTCTTCTCCTAGATTCGTCACACCCTCTGGGTGTTTCTCATCTCTCTGGTCTCTTTTCTCTTGATCTCTCTGTTCTTACTTGATCCCTGTACCAACAGATATTTCCCTTCGTCCTCTGATCCCTGTCATCCCCTATATGGGTGTATTTATAGCTGGATTTCCTTTCTCAGCCTTTCTTTTTAATCTTTGCTTTTCCTCCTCCTGTCCTTATGGCTGTACATCTAGATCTTCTTCTTATCTTGCTTCTCTGATCTGATCTATGATTCCCCTTCACCCTGGACCTTTTATCTGACTTATCTCTAATTTATTCTTATCTTGTCTATTCTTATTATCTTTGACTCAGTTCTCTTTGTCTCCTTTTTTGGATATTGTCCAACAGTATGAAAGACCTAGATACACATCCATGTATTCTAGCTTTAGTCTCCCTTAATCATAGGCTTGATCTTTAGCCTCTGCTCCAGCTTCCTGAGATCATTACCATGCCCTCTTGTATATCCGATATCCTGGCATAGCTGTATGGTGTGCATCCTTGATGAGTCCTTCATTGGACTTCACTCCTTTCATCCTGATCCTATTCATGCAAGAGTGCTGATAGGATATCCACTCATTCCCAAACTCATCTTGCCCTAGAGGTCAAGTCTCCTAAGGGCTGCACTCCACCCTACCCAGGCGAAGTGTAACAATAGCAAGATTTAATTTAAATTAATTTAATCAAGTCAGTGCTTATATAATTGCTTATCTATTGATCTTATTTCCTCTATCTATTTTATTAAAAATTACTGGCTATGATGACCTTCAAAAACATGCCCTGAACCTTATTTATTTAAGTTATATTAGTTACAAGATAGCTATTTTCAAGAGATCTAGGCTTTGCATGACCATTACCTCATGGTATGACTATGCCTACCTTATGCTTTATTTATTCTTTGAAATCATATCAAGAACCAAAATCTGGATTTCTAATTCAAAGATTTTATCTATAAGTTATAAGAATGTACTATTATCTATGCTTTAGGATTGCAGCATGCTGCTACACCTTATGGGGCCCTTGTGGTATTTATTCACAGAAACACAGGTTTTCCTTCCACTATAAGGCTATATATAAAGTATATGCAGTAGCAGTAAGGATCAAAAGGTCCTAATTATATTTATCTCAAGATTTGCTATATTGATTTTCTCATGGCCATAGCCTTGAAGGCTGTTTCTATCTATTAGATGCATATGCTAGCTCTATGCCATCAAAGCTTTCTATTTGTCATAATAACATGCTTAAACAGTGAGACATGCTTTTTATGACTTTTATAACTTATTTTATTCTTTAAAGTATTTCTATTAGATGATATGAACTATTATTTAGTATAGTGTATAATGTATCTATATCTTAGATCTTATATATATACATGTACTGAAACACCTCAAAACAATGCCAAAAGGAAAGGCAAAGTCTTTAAGATATATAGCTTTGGCTTCAATAGCTTAAAAGCCTCTTAGGAGTAGGGACTTTGCTTAGAGAGAGAACTCCAAGACTTCAGAACTAGAAAGCCAGTCCTGTTTCCCTAGGGGTTTATATACTATTCTAATATATGTACATGTTTGGTCCATATCTAAGATTGGCCAATGGTATAAATAACTGTCTATGAGTCATAGATAAGAACATAAGGTAAATATGAGGCATGGTTCTATCATAAAAAAGAGAAGCATAAGCATGAGGTGTTCTAGAAGCATAGAAATGGAAAGAAAGTAAAGAAGCATACCATAAGGCAGTCTAGCCCCATATGGATATATAAAGAAAGTGTCTATGTAAAAGATCTAAGAGGGGATTCCCCTGGGAATAATCCTGATTAAGTAAGTGATTAGATAAGTAAAATAGTAAAACTGTTTTAAGTCCCTTTAATGTCTGTGTAATAAATCAGGAAAAATAGTAGAAAATAGGGTTGTAATATATAATATATAGGCTGGAATTCCTAGTATTGAAGTCTTGGAGTTTCTTTTCTAAAGTTACTTTTAAGTCAAAGATCAAGTTCTTTTTCAAGCACTTTTCCTAGTTAAGGAAGGCTAGCAAGGCTTTGTTACAGTATAAGAAAAAGAGCCTGAAAGGTGATATTTATAAAGATTAAAAAATAAGTGGCCTTTATGGTCTTATTTTTCATTTTTATGACTTGTTTTACTTGTTTGCAAGATTTTCTCTAATCTTATCAGGGGATCTTATCTTATTATAGATCTGAAGAGCTTATCTTATCTCTTCTGGATATCTTATCAAGGATCACTGGCATAATCACATGATCAGGAAATATCCTGAACTCTATTTATGCAAGTTATACTAGTCACAGGATGGCTGTTCCTCAAAGGGTCTAGGCTTGCCTGATGAATTCCTCATGATATGGCTGTGCCTGCCTTATGCCCTATCTATTCTCTGGAGTCACACCAAGATCCAGAATCTTGTTCTCTGACTTAGGGTCTCTATTTATGAGTCACAAGGACTCATTCCTTATCTCTGACTTATGATTGCAGCATGCTGCCATGCCATGTAGGTTCCCTCATGGTATTTATTAAAGAACCATAGGGTTCCCTTCCATTGCAAGGCTATATATGAAGAATATTCACTAGCCTTGTGAATCAAGGACCTTGATCTTATTTATCTCAAGATCTGCCACACTAACATATGGTAACCTTATGACCACAGCCTTGAAGGCTATGTTAACTTATTAGATATGTATGCTGGCCTCATGATATAGATGCTTCTTATTTGTTATGACAACATGCTCTAGCAGCATGGTATGCTTCTTATAATTCTCATGATATTTGTAAGAACTGCATCCTTCCTATGCCTGGAAATTGAGTAATTCTAATTTTGATTATCTTTCATTCTACATTGGATTTGTACATAAATGACCACCAGTTCTTACATATGTAACTCACTCACTTATCCGATTACTGGTTGCTTAGTTATTTGACAACCAGATTTTGAGCATATATAGGCCAGTAAAGTACATGTTATAAATATCATCGATTCACTGGACAATGTGACACCAAGTCTGCACAAGAACTTGACCCAAACAACCAATATTGTTTACATATTAATGAGTATTTAGAGTATTCTTATTGGATGATAACAGACTATTATTTAAGTAGTGTATGTTATATTTTAGATCCCATGTACATATGTGTATATAGTTTTTTTGTATATAAACCCCCAAGAAGATAGGACTGGATTTCTAGTCTTGAAGTCTTGGATCTTCCCTCCAAAGTCAAGGGATTTCTATCCATTCTAAAGCAAGTCCTCTCAAGTCCTTGAGCTAGCTAGGTATGCAACCCTAGGTAGCAAGGCCTGATGTTAAGACTCTACCAGCAAGTCCTAGAAGGTAAACTCTTGATGCCCTAGCCCAAGGTGACACTCTTGAAAATGTCAAAGACCTATTTCATTCCTATGTTCAAGCCTTAGTAGTTGGAGTATTTCAGGCCTGATGTTCAAGACTCCATCAAACATCCTAAAGAGAAGTTCTTGGTGCTTAGTTCAAGGTGATATTTTATTCAAGAAATGTATTGTTCCTATATTCAGGCCTTTATACAAGAAGTATTTTTAAAAAAGCATTTGAAAACAAATCCTAATGCAATAAAGGTGGAGAAGCATTTAGGGGTTTAGAAATGCAATGAAGAAATATCTGGAACATCTAGAAGTGGTCTAGATGTGACTAATAATAAAAATATATAGCAAATAGCCATATATGATATAAAAGAAGAAAAAAAAAACTTATTTAGAAGATTCCAGATATGGATCAATAAGCTTTGAGGTGGTAAGGGGAATTAGAAAGAAATAATAAGCATTCAAAGGAATGCCTAGAGCAGTGAAGAATAATAGGCTTTAAGTGTTACACTTCACCCTGGATAGAGTGGAGTGCAGCCCTATAGAGACTTGACCTCCAGGGCAATTCAAGGAAAGACTGGATATCCCATCAGCATACATGTATGAATGGGATCTGAAGATGAAGGAATGGAGTTCAATGAAGAACTTATCAAGTATGCATACCATATAGCTATGCCAGGAGAACCAGGTTATAAGAGATGTTGAAGACATTCTCAGGAAGCAAGATACCAGAAGCTGAAGGTCAGGCCTTGGTTAATGGATCAAGGGGAATCAGATGAGAATACATTAGATCAGAAGTAGGGAGAATAAAGCTAAGGTACATGGTTGAGTGTTTAGGATTTATATACTAGAGAGAGATTCAAGAAAGGAAGTGTCCAGATCAGAAATGAGTCAGAAATAACAGGAATAGTACAAGGATTAGTCAAAGGAAAGATCAGGATAAAGGGAATCAGATCAGAGAAGCAGATCAAGAAAAGGAAACTGATATACAGTCATGGGCAAAAGGAGATGAAAGTGATAATCAAGAAGGAGGCTGAGAAAGGATACTCAGCTATGAATACACCATATAGACAGACTGGGAATCGAAGAGGAATGTCTGTGGTACAAGGGATCAAAGAGAAACAGAGAGATCAAGGAAATAGAGACAAGGAGATGAGGAACACCCAGAGGGTGTGACAAATCTAAGAGAGAACTTGCTGTTGGAGCAAGCGCAGATAAGAGACTAGAAAGGCATCATCAAGATGCACAATGGTCTGGAGGAACATCTGATAAGGATCAGATGTGACTAGGATAAGATTTGTTGGAGATCTAGGAGGCCATGAGGCAAGATTGGAATTCTTGTGAGAAAAAGGGCACAGGAAAAGCATGGAGCACCATCAAGGGATGTCCAGGGGCAAGGGCAAGCATTGGCTGATAAGCTAGATGAGGAGATCTGGATGCAGGGGAAGTGGAGACATATTAGGAAGGGTCCTGATGGGTCAGAGTAGATTCGGAAAACTCCTAGACACAGTTCAGAAGTGATCAGATCAAAGAGAACACATGGCAGATGGCCATTGAAACACTCCAAGTGCTAAGGCCTGAACATCAGAGCCAAAACACATCTTCTAGGGCTTTAGAGTGTCACCTTGGACTTCGGCACCAAGGGCTTATCTTTAAAAGATACTTTGCCAGTGGAGTCTTAACACTAGGCCTTGCTGCCTAGGGTTGAATACCTGGCCAACTCAAGGACTTGAGAGAACTTCTTTAGAGGGGATGGAAATCCCTAAGCTTTGGAGGGAAGATCCAGGATTTCAAGACTGGGGATCCAGTCCTGTTGTCCTGGAGGTTTATATACGAAAGGACTATGTACATGTATGTACATGGGATCTAAGATATACTATACAATAACTACATAATTATCCGTTATCGTCCAATAAGAATACTCTAAGAATCTAAAGAATAGATATAAGTCATAAATGTCATAAGAAGCATACCATGCTGTCAAAGCATATTGTCATGACAAATAAGAAGTGTCCTAGTGCATGAGGCTAGCATGCACATCTAATAGATAAGGCATAGCCTTCAAGGCTGTGGTCATGAGGGAACCACATTCCAGTGTGGCAGATCTTGAGATAAATAAGATCTAAAGATAAATATCAAATAGGACCCTTGATCCATGCTGCTGCTGCATGTCTTCATATACAGCCTTGCAATGGAAGGGAATCCCATGCTTCTAGAATAAATACCATGAGGGACCTGCATGGTGTGGCAGCATGCTGCAACCATGAGGTATAGATAAGAGTGAGTCCTTGTGACTTATACAGAAGGGTGAGTCCTTGTGACTCACAGATAGGGGCCCTGAGTCAGGGAACAAGATTCCGGATCATGTTGTGACTTCAGAGAATAAATAGTGCATGAGGCTGGCACAGCCATGCCATGAGATCTTGGTCAGGCAAGCCTAGATCCTTGGGGAATAGCCATCCTATGACTGATGTGACTTGCAAAAATAGGGTTCAGGGCATTCCCTGATCATGTGACCATCCAATGATCTTTGATAAGATAAACAGGGAAGATAGAATAAAATGCTTTGATAAGATCCTCTGATAAGATCAGATTAGATAAGATCTTGCAACCAGGCAAGACAAGTCTTAAAAATGAAAAATAAAGGCCATCAAGGCCACTTGTCATTTTGACGTATAAATATAGCCGTAAAGGCTGCTTTTCTTGTACCATAACAAACAGGACTGGATCTCCAGTTTTGAAGTCCTGGATCTTCCCTTCAAAGTTTAGGGATTTCCATCCCCACTGAAATTCCTCTCAAATCCTTGATCTAGTAAGGGGTAGCTAGTCCCAGCTAGCAAGGTCTGGTGTTCAAGACTCCACCAGTGAAGTCTACATTCAAACCCTTGGTGCCACAGCCCAAGATGACACTTTGAAGATGTTAAGCAGTATTTTGGCCTATACATTTGGGCCTTAGCACTTGGAGTATTTCATGTTGTGCTGGAGGACCTAAGGTATTCAAGGAATCTAATGTGGGTTACTCTAATTTATTCAGGGTCAGGCAATTATTTGAGTCATACAATCATCCACCAGCACTTGAGCCACCTTATTTTCAATGTCCACCATGCCACTATAACATAGAAAAAAGTAGATAAATTGTTGTAGGGACCTAGATACATACTAAATATACCTCTATGGAAAAAATAAAGGGAATTGAAACAACTTTGAATCAACAATGCAACCCAAAACATTTGTATCTTTATCAGCGGAGTTCACCACTTGAGCCACGTCCAGATATGGTATAATGTACTATGTATGTCTAACTAGCCGAGAAATCTAACCAGCTCTCATCTCTGTTCCCACTCACCACTTCCACCATCAAATTGTTTGCCCTCATTATTCTCATGCGCGTTGTCCTCGTCCATCCTGCATTCATCTGATTTGCCCACAATTTGGTCGCCTCAGACAAGGCTTTTGCTTTCACACATTGAAGTTTCACAAGGTTTTGGAGCCACGGCTTCCAACTTACCTTATTTTGGGTTTTCCCAGTGCACTGGCCATTTTTTGTGCTTCATAGGTTCCCTCTCCGAGTTCCACAGCTGTACATATTCCTGGTAAGTAGTTCTTCACTCTTTACTTTGTTTCTTGCGTGCTTCCTCTGCTTCTTTCCATGCTGCCATCAAAGTAGCTTGTTTCTTGTGTTTTTGGTGACGACCATAGACTAATACCAAGCACCATAGCTTCTTCGTAGTCTTGTGCTCATTTTCTTTGCTTTTTGTCTTTAGTATATTATATTTAAGTATGCGATCGTACTACATACATACATATCACTGTTAGGGCTTCGCTTATGCACAAAATATACCTTTCCTTTTATAGATTATCTAAGGTTTGGCTCAAGTGCTGGTGGATGACTGTACTTAGATGTTTTCTTATCAGTTTACACATATAAGACTTCCTGTTCCACCCTAGGACTGACACACGCAGCTCACCCGGAGCCTAGGAGCATTCATGGCAAAAAATAAGGCCCCCAGTACAAAATGACACTAATGCGACCTTGGGGAGTAATGAGGGACTGGGAGCAGACGAGGGGCCCGATGGGGTTGACATGGGGGTATGATATCCGTAACGTTCACAGCGTCACCACGTCACCCTATCTCTGATCCAATCATATAAGCCTTGCCGATGGCTTGGGTATCACTCACGGCGAACACGCATACAGTCAAACTTCTAATAACCCATAACCCTTATATCCCATAACCTCTAATATTCCATACAAATTTTCGTTTCCTGACTTGGTTTGCAGAGATAACCCATAAACCTCTGATAACTGATAACCCATACATTTTTGGCAGGTTGTAACCCATATATAGATTTAAACAAAAACTTAAATATCATACAATATACTTGAATATGCCAACAACTCATTGTTTCATTGTTATTTTATGTTCTAAACTCTACGTGTTTCATACTTGTGCTTCTCTATCTTATCATGGAGCCTCATGAAGCCATCAAAAAAGGTCTTGGCATTCTTAGAAAGCAAGTACAGGCACAAAAAAGTAGACTTGAGGCGGATTTACATGAAAACAAAAAGCTGTCAAATGAGGATGAAGAGTGGTTGGATGGAGTAGGAAACCTTGTGGATGAAGAACACCTTGTTAGCCATCTTGAACAGGCCTCAAATTATGAAATGGCTTTAGCACAACTCAGTTCGAATGACAAGAATATTGTACAAAAACTACAAGATCTTGCAAGCAAAAATAGTGAAATTCCTGGAAAGAAGCGGAAACGTAGCCTTTAAAGCTCTTTATTATGCTAAATGGTCACTTATTATATGATTTAATATAGGACCTGATCTCCAGTTGCAAGATGCTGTACTTGAAGCAGAAAAGAAAAAAACAGCCAAAAGAAATCTTATCATTGCCAAGCAAATTCCAACATTGACTCAGTGTATTGAAATCCTTGACTGGCATCACACAAATACAAAAGGAAGTCAAGAAAAAACAGCAGCATATTTTAATGCAAAATACCCTAGTCTTTATCTAAAACAACCGTCTATCTCTAGTTTGCTTGCAAACGAAACAAAATGGCGTTTGCAATGGGAAACATCTAGCCCTGGAGATCGTTCTGCAAAGCGCATGCGGCAAACTCAACACCCAGAAATTACAGAAATGATGGATCTCTGGGTAACTCAAGCTATGAGTGATGGAATTTTACTTTCTGGAGAAATCTTGAAACAAAAATGGACGCACTTTGCAAATCTTGCTGGCATTCCAACAGATGACCATCTTCACTTAAGCAATGGTTGGCTTGACAAATACAAAGCACAACATGGGCTAAAAAAGATTACATGTCATGGAGAGGCTGGATCTGCAAATATTCATACCATCCAAAAAGAAAAAGAACACCTTCAAGTGCTTATTAAAACTAGCAGATATAAACTCCAAGATATCTTCAACATGGATGAAACAGGTCTCTTTTATGGGTATGATGATCTATTACTGAATTAAAATAAATAAGCTCACAAACAAATAAAGCCTACCTCCAGATCAGGGACTTGCAAACAAGAAGCAATCAGGCATTAAAGGCAATAAAGCACGATTGACATATGCTTTTACCACAAATGCAAATGGCACAGAAAAACGAAAACCCCTTATTATTGGCAAATACGCAAAGCCACGTGCATTTGAGGGAAAAACTGGCACACAGCTTGGATTTTATTATAGGAATAATGCAACAGCTTGGATGACATTTGCTCTATACCAGGAGTGGCTCCATGAGTGGGACACCGAGCTAGGGCAACAAAACCAAAACATACTTTTGCTCCAGGACAACTTCTCTGGACATATCCCTTCTGACGACCTTCACCACATCTGTATCAAGAATTTCAAGCCCAATCTAACATCACATGTGCAACCAAATGATCAGGGTATCATTCAATGCTTCAAGGCACATTACCATGCTGAATTCATTCATCGTGCCATTGACCGTTATGATACTGGCATCACCCCTTCAGAAATCTATAATATTGATCAGCGCCAGGCAATGTGGCTTGCAGACATTGCCTGGAGGAGCGTAGACACAACAACTATCAGACAATGCTGGAAAAAGGCTGGAATCTTACCAGAAATTGGCCCTCCTATCACATCTGAGCCATCCATCACTATCTCGTCACTCCTCACTACTCCACTGTCAGATACAAGCCTAGAATCCATCAAAAAGGCTGAAAAAGAAGTAGCAGACACACTTGACCAATTACAAAAGAAGGGCGTTTTGCAGGTCTCCAATCGGATGAGCTTGGATGAGCTATTAAACCCAGTTGGAGAGTCGAGCACACTGGACAAAGTGTCAGAAGAAGAAATCTATCATGCGGTAATGGAGGCACAGGATGCAGAGATTCCTGGCAGTCTTGAAGACAAACTTACTGAATCCCGTCCTTCTCGAAAAGATGCCCTTCAAGCTGCTCTTCTTATTTCAAAGTACGTTGAAGATTTGAATGATCCATTGGCACGAAAGATAGAGCTGGATTTGAGTGCATTTCGGCGCTTGTTGTCGGCAGCTGAATCAAGCTCCATGATTCCCACGCGTTTGACAGATTATTTCGCTTTTCAGTAGAACAGCTCTAGTTTCTTCATTATTGCCATCCTGGCATCTGATATCTACACTACATAGTATTGATTTGAGCCAAGCAGTGAACGTTTGAACCGTCGCCCATGAGCAAGGCAACGACTCAGTCTTTCCGTCGAAAAGTAATAGATATATTTTTTGACATAACATTTCCCACGTAATAGGGGTGCCCCAGACAACCCATAACCCCTTATAACCCATATTCTATGCCCTCTCCCGAATGGTATGGGTTATTAGAAGTTTGACTGTATCTCGTTTTCGATTCTTATCCGTCGGACTTGAGGCGGGCATGAGGGAAATGCATTGTATGACATCAAAAGGGTAGAGGACATTCGTATACAAACCCTCGTCTTGTACATATTTTCTTCGGATTTGGATATTTTCTCATCTCATCGAACACTGGGGTTTAATCAGGCATCGCTCCCACCCTTGGGATTAGTGATGCAGGAGATGAGGCAGAACAAGTGCTGAAAAATGGCCAGGATGACGAGGAGAAATGAAGATGACGTAATAGGGACGGAGGACTAAGAACAGTGTTTATGAGAACGCCATGGAGTAGGGGAGCCGACCACCAGAGAACTTGGCCAACGGCATGTAGAATAGCTCGGTAGCAACCGCAGAGCGTGTTAGGCAATCACAACGCAACTTTATGTGCCCAGAGCACACAAGAGCCTAGTCTACCATCCCCCAGGCAGGACTGCACGGCCCAGGAAGTCCAGTAATCAGGAGATGCACAGGATCTATTATGACTACAATGGGGACAAAGAGGTACACATCTACTGGCTTGCATATTAAATATCAAATACAAGCCAACAAAGGCATGCCTCTTTCCAAGGTCCCGTTACAACAGGTTGAGCAAAGAAAGATA
>JBBPKM010000114.1:0-21292 GCA_038089255.1 Austroboletus rostrupii
ATCTTGAATCATCCATGATTTTATTTCATATTGTAACTCTCTTATATGCCTTCCTTTTCATCTCTCCCACATTCTAAATGCCAAGGACACCATACCCTATACATAACATTCCTGTCTTTACAGACCATTTAGCACCTCACTACTTGTATCCCTCACAAATTACACAGATAGCTAGTTCCTAGAGTAGAATTCATGTATGTAAACTCATTGCCACCTCTTCAGCTTGAGATCATTACCTTAAATACTAATCTTGGTGTTTTCTACACTTCTTCAAATCATGGATGATTCAAGATAAAATCACACCCCATCCTTGACATCCTCTCCTTTCCTCTTCCCCAAAGACGAAAACAGGGCATGCATGCGCGACAAGCCGTGCTGAACCGCCGCCTTGCTCCTCCCATACGACCGTATACGAAACAAATATGTAAACGCATATATGGCACAAATCTGTTCAAGCCATCAGTACCACTCAAGTGGACACTCTTTTCTCACTTACGTTGAACACGATAAACACACAAAACAAGCCGACGTTGCGCCACCGGTGTGCATAATACATGTTGAACGATGACTCAAACCACGCGTCCGCGGTGCTGGCCGAGCAATACAGACAATTCGAACTCGCGTCCGGGTTTTGGACATACCCGCCCGAGCTGGACACGAATGCATCGAGGTAGGACGCGCAGGAGTAACCCGAGGGTGGTTGGATTACCGCGTACTCTTCTTCAGCGCAGTGAATGGACTGACCGGAAAGCACTAGAATGTGTGAGCGAAAAACCGGACGACGAGGCATAATGCGCTCACCTTGGGCCACCAGTCCTTCGATGAGATATGTGTAGGGAGAGACTCTATACATCCACTGCCACCATCCGAGATGCGAATACGGTTGCACGACGCCGTCAAAGGTCAGCACAAACGAGAAGAGGAAGCTAAATAGGATTCCCGCAATCTCTGCCGTGGGGCTCATCGCCGCGACCGCCTGCCCGATAGTGGTGTAGTAAATCGGGAATAGGAATCCGAGAAGTAAGTAAGTGTATGCGCCCCTGTCCGACGGGAACCCGACTGTCCAATACCAGCAAAAGTAGAACAACGTCGATCCAAGAATGTTCCAAGGGATTTCTACAAGGATCTGCGACGTGACGAGTGCCGGCCACGAATATATTCTGCTTGGACGCTCCCGTATCTCGTACACGTTTCGAATGTTAAGAAAAGCGACTTGCAGTTGATTCGCAAGCGGCACGCTAAGAATTAATGCCATGAAAACCGCCTTTGAACAGAACTCAGCATCAGTCCCACAGACATCGCAAGTACGTACGAAAAGCTTATTCTGCATTCCTTCAAGCGAGTTGTTACGCTTGAAAAAGGTAAACCCGATCAAGAGTCCGCCGATGATGTTGAGCGTCATCTTGGCCATCAAATATGACGGGCTCCGCCAATAGTGCACGAAATTACGCATCAGTAACGTCCACGCTTGATAGACGAACGGCGTGGCGAATCCAGAATTGACGGTGGCAGACACGGGGCCTGTCGACTGCCCTTGAGCGACGGTGGCGCCAATCTCATCATGAATGAGTGCCGCCTCTGGAGAATTGACCCATATCTCGTGCCAGTCGACCTTGCTGGTAGCCATTGCACCAGCACCGATGACATCGAGGATGAATTCGGCCCTAGTTAACACATTGTCATTATGAATGTCCATGATCGAGATAAATAAAAACATACGGGTTCTCCTCAGCTCCACACTGACGTGAACCGTTTCCTTCGAAATACTGGATGAGTGTCGAAGAACTTGGCCCAACATTACCGAAGTAAACGGTTTCGCCACCTTTCCGTAGCAAGAGCAGTCGATCGAACACCTGGAAGAGTTCAGCAGAGGGCTATTACCCGTATCAGCGCATCTTCGTCCAAGAAATGAGCACGACACAAACCTGGTGGATGCTACACGAGATAAGCCAGATAAGCCGTGATTAGCGAGTAAAACATGCATGTGCGACGAAAGCAGTACAACGCACGTGCATAGAATGGCCTGCCCACTGTCCGCTAGATCTCGCAAGAACGAGACGATTGCCCATGCACTCTGCGAATCGAGACCAGAGGTAGGTTCGTCAAGGAATAAGAGAAGCTTCGGCTGTAAAAAAAAAAATTAGCGACAGCCTTAGGCATCATCGAAAAACAGAGGTGTCTTACCTTGGCGGCCAGTTCCACCCCGATTGTCGTTCTCTTCTTCATCTCGACGCCAAGTGAGCCGACGATCGCGTCTTTGACTGCTTCCAGTCCACACATCTTCAGGCACCTGTCGACACTAACAAATATGTCTCAAAAACCAAACAACAAAGTGACAAGAGATTATTCTTACTATGCTTCCTTCTCAGCCATCGGAACGTTGAACGGTTGCCTTAACTGTGCAGAGAAAAGTAGTGCCTCTCGGACCGTCATCGTCACCAAGTGTGTATCTGTTTGCTGGCAGTACCCGCTGACGCAATGTTCAGTTCAACATATCACCACGGGAGACGAACGACTCACGTCTGAGCTTGAAAATCGGAAGGCAGAGGATGTCCATCCACGAGACGTGTCCCCGAAACAACGCCCGTCTCCGTCCGTTCCGCCAATACGTTCAAAAGGGTCGTCTGACAAATTCAACACACGACTCAGAGATCAGCTTTCGTACATACCTTTCCAGCACCTGATTCGCCCATAAGTGCCGTCAGCTTTCCCGGAGCGACGTACCCCGAAACGTCATTAAGTAGTTGTCGACCGCTAACTTCATAGTTCATATGCTGCCACGTAAATGTGTTTTGCATCCTAGGTTGTTTCTCGAGCGCTTTTTGAACGTCATCCTTGTTCTCCTCAGATGCGATCGCGGATGAGTGAGTAGAATCCGATATCCTCGTCTTTTCTTCGTCTAATTTAGAAGATGACGTCGAATTTACAGCGATAGACGTGCGTGAACCTCGCTTGAATAACATAATGGAGGTCGCCCCGGCAAGACTCGTGTTGTATTGAGTAAAAAGAAGAAGTAAGATCATGAAGAAGATGGTAAAGCCGAGTATGATCCCAAGATTCTGCGCGACTCGGTGTCAGTTCAAAGGACATGCAACGAAACTAAGACTTGCCCTCCACAAGTGACTGTACTGATACCCGAATGAGAGGTACACGAAACTATTCCCGTTCACGAATGGGTTCCCAGTCTGAGACCCGAGCGTCGTACACGCCTTGTTGTTCTCAGAAAATGAGTCGTACAAGGGGCCACTCGGGACGAACGTCCCGCAAAACCCATCAATGGTGTGAAACTCGTTCACGATCAGGGATTCGAACGAATATCTAAGGGGCTAAAGTTCCTGTTGGAGTGTGCATTTACAAAAGTGCAACGAATGACTTGCATTGATGTAGGTGATCCACCGAAGAGCACCAATCATGGATGGCTGTGGTATGATATACCCGGCTAATCAAAGCATGAGAAACGTTCAAATCATAATATGAGGACACACTAACTATATAAAGATACCAGCAAAATAATAATTCCAGCAAACGCTTGAGCTGGCGCCTCAGATTTGAATGCAGCCGCAAGACTCCGGAACAAGGCTTTCCCCAGGAGCGCAGTGACGAATTCAAACAAAAAGAATATGCTATTATAAAGTCAAAATACGAGTATATGCGCGGGGAGAAATGTGTATGCGCACAAGAACTGTCCTGCGGTGCGTTGGAGCCCGACCAAAAAGTAGAGCACTATGTTGTATAGCAAGATAATGGTAAACGTGATCGGGATGTCGACCAGAGTTAGTGCAATTGCCTCTACGAACGGGTGATACATGGCCGCATTTTGATGTCGTTGAATGATTGGCCTCATGGCAAACAAGGAGGGTATCTCTGACATGGAGAAGAGTGCAGGCAAGAATACAGCACTACGAGAAGAGGTTATCATATAACAAAAGAGAAAAAAAGGACGCACAAGAAGAGGATCCCACCGCGAGAATAATAGTCACCGGTATTTGTCGACAACTTAAAGAACGTCGTCCCAAGGATGATGGCCTGCAGTACGAATACGCTAGGGTCCCGTTAAAAGGTATTCGGCACGAAAACACGCCAAAAAAAACTCACCATGCATTGACGACGAGAACGGAGACAGCGCCAGCCTGCACCTGCACCCTCCTTTCCATCACGCTCCGAATTTGCATAGGAATGGAAATCGTATAGGGACTACGCTTGTGCACGTGCCTTGCATGCTCCGCCTTGGCACTTTCGCGATACGCAGTAACCAGTTCTTCCTTGCCTACGTACTGTTCTCGAAAAGAGGCCATATCTTCCAAATTCTTCTTCATAATAGATGATTGCCGATAATACTGCTCGAATTCTTCTGCTGTCACAGGAACGCTACCCACGCCATCCCTAGTTCGACGTCCGTTGGGATCTGTCACTGCGACCAAAAAGTCTGACGTCGTTTGACGGTCCGCCGGTTCGTACCCCATATCGATAAAGTATTGCCTCGCCTCATTTGCAGGCCCGAAATAGACCATCCGTCCTTCATAGATCAAGCAGACTTTGTTGAACATCTCATACAGAGACTCTCCAGCCTGATAAATCGAGACGATAGTGGCAAGTCTGAGTAGGTTGGTCGCAATCCGCAACGCATGCACATATTCGACAGCAGTGGATGCGTCCAAACCCCGTGTAGAGCTGAATAGCATTAGCGCCACCACGAGAAAGAGGAAACAGCAATCACGCTTACTTGTCCCAGCAAGCCAATAAATTTCTCGTTGCCAGTGTCTCACTGATGGACACCCTCTTCTTCTCCCCACCCGAGACCCCTCGCAAAGCAGCATCCCCGACCCGTGTTTTTCTCACGTGTCGCAGACCAAACAAGGTCGTCAGGACGTCCGTGACTTGCATCCAAAACTGTTTACGCGTCACTCCTTGAACACGCGCCCGAGGCACACGCGTCTTCGCGGCAAATCCAACCGTTTGTTCCACCGTCAACGTCGGGAAATGGATATCGTCCTCTGGGCAATATTGAACGTCACCACGATAATGGCGATGAATGTCATCTGGCGTAAAAGAGTTGTACCACACCTCTCCTTCGACGGCGTGGAACTCGTCACGCATGTTCGCCAGTACTTTGAGGAGCGTCGTACATCCCGAACCTGGCCTTCCCAAAACGACTGATGGGCACGTTAGTCTTTGGATCGGATCACATTATATACGGCAACCTACGAAGCATTTCGCCGGGCCGAACGGCACCCTGAAACCCACTAATAATATCGCGCAGTTGTGGGTGTCGAATACTCCTGATAGCATGCAAAACGTTGAGGGGATTCAGCGTCGAACCAAACGTGGGCTGAAACGACGAAGAAGTGCCCTTTCCAACCACACTAAGTTGGTCAAATAACACTCCAAGTTCGCGCGACCTGATATCGGCCACGTCGTGACTACATCAAACCCCCGTGAGTACGAAACTAAACTGAAAGACGCTCATTCACCTTTCAAGAATGTTTCGCAATACGGCCTCAAAGTCAAACGGGACGTCTCCAGCCGCCTGACTTTGCACGCCCTCAGCTTTCTGCACCTCTGCCTGCACGACTTGGCTTGGAGCTGTGGACATTCTGGTCAACGTTCGTCGTAGAGCACCGACACCTCGTGGGTCGAAATAATCCAGGTCCACGTGGGTACAAGATACCGTGCGAGGTCTGTTTTGTTCCGGATCACGTCTAGACGTTCCCTGATCCACCCGACTGGACGATGTAGCGAACGGATCGGCTAAGTTGAGTACCGCATGGGCCCGGTCCGTGTTCCCCAAGTCCTGGAACGTCGCAGCAGAGTCTCGTTCAAAATCTGGTGTTGACATGGTGAGAATAGGTGAGCAGAGAAGTAGAAGGACATGAAGCGGTTTAAAACCAGAACCGGATAGGGGAAGACTGCATTCCGCTGACTATTTTGCGGACCGCGAAGAGAAGCCTACACCGCCACATTACTCATCTGCCGTCGCCCAGTGCTCAGTCGCCGGGCGAGAAACTCAAAGCCACGCACACATTTACGACACTCAAATAAGCCTGTCCTCGGACTTCTGGTCAAGCAGCACTCACCAAGAAACTCGCGACCAACACGCCCAAGAAAAAAACGAATGCATTGTAACCGGCCTACACAGATCGACGTCACCCAACCGGCAATATAAGTATCAGTAGATGTGACATAAAATTCATTAGTAGTACACCGGCGACGGCGGCGGCGCATGGATACAGCACATTACGAGAAAAAAGCTGAGAAAGGATACAGCATTAGTCATGTACAGACGAACCGGCGCAACAACCCACCCGAATCATTGTCCACGTTGTAATGGCAAGGTCGGACAAAAGTAAATCTACGAAACGATATTAGCGACAACTTGCGTTTCGCGGCTCTTCCCAGCTCTTTTAGTCTTTGCCAAATACGTCTCTAGAGCACGTTGAGCAACCGTAACTAGCCAACTATGATGGATGCAGCTCACGCTCATACTCAACGAGGGGTAAAACGAGCCTTCGTTGGTGGACACGTGTTTGGTGTAAAAGGTGCCCCTCGTATCTTCTGTCGCACGGCTTTGGGACAAGGCTGGGATAGAGTCAATGGAGAATCTCTAGGACCTTGTTCAGAACCTAGTCGGCTCGAAGGATCGACGACGCACGGGAACGAAACTTTGATAACGCTGTGAATCTCTATTACTTGAAGGAACGAGCTGGCTATCGCTGCATGTTTCTTCGCTCTAGTATACCGCGGTCATCTTCCGTCCGAGCCCAGGGAGGTCCGAGCTCACCTCGTTAGCGTACAAATAACTCGATGTTGCGCCATATGGGTGGTGGATCATTCTGCAGCACAGAACATCGGAGATGCAGAAGAAGAAGAAGAAGGGCGGTACGATCGCACGACGTCGAGTTGGAGAAAAAAATAACGCTTCTCGTGGTCTCGAGAGATGGGTTTTCAGGACAGTAAAGCGCAGAGGAGGACGAGTTCGGGTAACGACAGGCGCTGTTTAAGGTTTTGATCGTCGGTAGGGCTACGGCAAGAGCATCGTGAGATGGCGTTTCACACCCCAGCTAATATTTAAGCCGGAATAAATGGTGGGGCCATTTCGAGTTAGCCGATACTACATTAATGTGTAGCCTCAGTGGCTGCTTGAACATCGCCCGAGACGACGACAACCACTTCCCACCACCATCCCCATATGTCCTCATACACTGCTTCCTTTTTTTTTTTTTTTCCTTCTCCCAGAAAATTTTACTTTTTATCTCTCCGATATGATCGCCCGGCCAGATCTGCATGTACAACAATCACCTACTAACCGCTATCAGCCATCCCCATTACGCGATGCATCCGAGCCTCCGAGGAGCACCGACAGCCCGGCTACGGCTAGATAATGAAACCGCTGGATGCAAGAATATTACCAGACGTCAAATTGGCCAAATGCGTAATTGGTCACTCAGCCGGTACCGCTTGTCACACCAACACCGCCAAAGCTACATTTCACCACTCGACTAAAAAATTACACGCTATTCGTACAACGACATACATCATCAAGTTACTTTTGTTTTTCGACCAACACTGCAAATAATTTACCAGACGAGTTGGCCGCTGTTTAAAGTGACGATCAGATCACGAAACACATGTAGATGACAACATACCCGTCAATCAAGTAGTCACCGCCGGTCATGTAGCTCGCGTGAGGCGAGAGCAGCAGCAAAGCCTGGCCAACCACTTCCTGGGGCTAAAAGAGAACTAGATCGGCATGCGACCGCAGCAGAAAGAGTTAATGCTCACCTTAGCAAACCTACGGAGAGGAACGTTTTTCTCTTGGTGATCCAAGATATCCTTGCCCACATGGCTGTCATCAGTTTTCACTGTCCAACGTTTATTGGGAGAAAAAATGGACACAAAACAAAACACGTGCCATAACCGGGAGAGAGGGAGTTAACGCGGATGCCCTTGTCGGCCCATTCGGCAGCGAGTGCCCTGACAAGGGTACGTGCAGCAGCCATCGACGAGTTGTAAAAGGCCTGTCCGGCAGATTAGAACCATAAAACGCGCGTGGAGAGTGACACAAACCTGAGCTAAAGGCTTGTTGCGAGCCGCCTGGTTGATGATTTGCGCGCTCATGGAAGCAGTGATCACAATCGAACCTTCGCGCTTCTCGTTCTCCCAGATCCTACAAGGGCAGTGACACTCAGCGCTACGAAAGTAACAACAGGTCGACTCACTTAGCGGCAGCGCGGGCGACGTTGAAGACACCGTAGACGTTATCGTCGTACACCCGGCGGAAATCTTCCTGAGACAACTCGAGCGCGGGCTTAATCACCGAGGTGTCCGCATTCTAAAAACGGGCGATGTGCGTCACGACGAGCAAATGGAAAATGGTGAGGCGCACGGTGATGACGCCGTGGAACTTGCCGAGCTCCTCGTCCTTGTTGATCCGCTCCAATGTCTTGTACGTCTGGTCAAAGTTGCACTCGTTCGATTCGTAGGCCTATACGTCAGTGTCAGTTAATCAGATGCAAGATTGGAAAAGAAGCTAACCTTGACTCTAGCATTGGGGAACTTTTCCTTGATTTGTTTGATGAGCTCATCTACTTCGTTTTTCTCTGATTGGCTGCAGCGGAAAAAAAATCAACAACAAGGAACGCACAAGGAGATACAAACGAACTTGCGGAGGATGGCAACATTTGCCTCCGCGCCGGCGAGGGCAAAGCTGAAAGCCTTAGTGATACTGTGGCTGCCGCCCGTAACGACAACGGTGCCTGTGAAAGGAAGGGGAATAGAAGGAATCGTCAGCGCAAGAACAATCAAGATGTAAGACAAGACTACGAACCGGGAAGTTTGCCAGTGAATGGAAGGTACTGGTCAGTTGGGAAAGACATCGGGGGCGCGAAAAATCTAAGAAGGGACTGCGTGGTGAAGGAGGCGAGGAGTGTATTCAGTGAGGGTGACGGATGGACCGACAATGATTCCCATAGGCAATCTGTTGGGCCTTTTTATCCTCGTTCTGAAAAGCCCCTCTGCAACTGAGGAGGCCCATCCATTGAATAGAGTCCTTACCCCATGCTGCGTATTTAAATTCCGTCAATTATCTGATCGAGTGACCTTACCCATTATACCCTTGTTCAATTCACCATTGAGCCACCTTGTCCAGGCCGCAGCCCCTGAAACTGAACGAGTAGGAAATGAAAGTGACATTGGGCTCATTAATTCCATCGAGGGGGTATATGGCACAAGAGTACTGCGTGCAAAATAAATCCATGTTAATCCAGCACCCTCATCGGGGAACAGGGCAATAGCATTCAATCTGGATCTGAAAACGTGCGTCATACCCCGGTTGAATTGAAAACGCTGTCACGGCTTCGAGACCACTTACAATCCAGGCCGATTATCTCCGTATCTTACACCCTCACTACGCCTACTGTGACCTCTACTTCACCAACCCTACTACAACTACTCTTCGCGAACGCCCCGTGCATGCGTGAACTCGCCCATTTTGTCAACGCTAGGACATCACTGTCAGAGAGGCTCGATCGGACGTGCAGTGAGAGAGTAACGACGAGCACGGGAGATGTCGTTTGTAAACCACTCGACGCGTGGTTCGTGTGATCATGTGCATGTGAATCATTGTGGTGGTCATGGTGGGGATCGTGACCATGACCGTTCGAATATGGGCGAGCATCGACCGACTCGGCTTGCGGCTCACATACATCTATGGATCGAGGCTGCCCAGCGGGAACGACCTGCCAAACATGTGGCGCTGGCAATTGTACGACGTGCTCGTGGCGTTCGATCTGCCGCGTTTCGATCAACCAGTAATACATGTCGGCCATGCCGCTCCGCCTTACCTCTCTGACGACCCTCCAAAATCCCTCCATTCGTCCGGCAGGGCCGTTCATTCCTACGGGGACCATTAATCCACCCTTAAGCCCAGGAGGTACCATCGGCGGTGCTGTCTGCAGTAACACACCGCCGAGCACAACACAGGCAGCAAACGCCACATGCGCAGTAACGATCACTTCCAGCGCAGCAAGTGCAAGATCAAAGGGTGCGTAGTGTGTCCTATGGTCACGCATCATCGTCATGCGATGAATGAATAGGGTGAGACAAGGTGAAATTTTAAAAAATTACACTCACACGTCCAGAATAATCTCGGCACCCAAGATCGCCAGGCAGAATAGGATTGGCGGAAGTGCATATGGATTGCGCAAGATCCGCTGAACGCCTGCTCGAGCCTCCGAAGTCGATGGAGGAGTTTGATGACTACGTCTCAAGAAAAAGAGTGGAGAAGGTATATGTTTGTTTGTTACTAGGTGGGTTAGAAGTATCAAGATCAGGGCATGTCAGGGTGCAAATTCTAGACCTACTGCTCACTAGCACCTCGTGCTGACCAAATACTGCACTGGTGCCTACTAACGATAGAAGGACAAGACAAACGAGAAGGACAGGGAAACGAAGGCTGGACGCTGGATAAGCCCGCTGAATGGGAAGTTCAGCCATGACTCACCCAAGTGTCTCAGGCTTTTCATCGCCCCAGTGGTGATGGTGGCCATCACCACCGCCATGTCCGTGACTGTGCTGGTCACCTCCAGCAGACAATAATAAATGTTCCATAGCCTCCTTCGCAACATAGATCCCTGCAAACATCAAATACACGCATTGAGCAAAGAGAAGCGTGGTACCACGACGCGCAGGACTAGTTGAACGTGTTTAATTACGTAGAAGTGACAGATATCATGCACTTACGCATACATTCCGTTCCCCCTCCTTGATGTCTGTCTCGCGATGATAACAGGTCCGGCGACACCTAATGCGTCGAAAACGACCCAGTAGCCCAAACCTGTACACGCGAGCGAGCCAATACTCTGACCGCGAGTCCATAAGAGCGCGCCCAGAGCAAATTGAACCGAGGCGATAATCATGGCAGTTGCTCCCGTGGAAGACACATTCTTGTTGCCATTGTCGTGGTTCAAGTGGACAGATGGAATCAGACTGGACGTTGAGGATCTAGATTCAGAGGGGGAGATACTATGCTCAGTCGCCAAAGAGACATTGGACTCGTTCGAGCTGGACGCCCATACGGAGACTGGCGTGGGCGTGGGAGCAGTCTGCAGAGCATCCTCCTTGGTCGGTATGTGCAGAGCTGATGGCTCTCCGGGTTCGAGGAACGAGAAGAAATTGTGCGAGAGAGAATGTTTATGATGATGCCCGCGTCTCGACGTGACTGCAGAGCCAGACGACCGTACACTCTCGGGCTCTGAGTTCGATTTTGGCAACCCGCCAAAGGAGAAAGCAGCGTTGAGTTCGTGACCGACTTGTGCACCCGGACCCGCCATTCCGTCAGACTGAGAAGCCGGGATCAGCACCAGATCAGGAGATGGTGGAGCCTCTTCGTCTATAGGTCGTTCGTCCTCGGATATAGTGGCTTGCGGCCTAGGAAAGAAGAAAGAGATATTCCTGGAATGGAGACGCGAGTGTCGCCTTGTGTGACTGGGAGGAGCATGCCCATCAGCATCTGAAACGTGAATCTCGGGAGTGCCAGCAGAAGGGAATGTATGTAATGGAACATGAGCAGGGAAGGAGGAAGTAAGGGGTGACGGTATTGACGGGATGAATGGCCCAGAGGATATAGACCGAGTCCGAAGGTGGTTGACGTTCGGCGACGTGAAGGATACACGGAAAGGCGAGGTCGGGGGAGTGTGGAGACTGATGCTCGGTGTCCGACGAGCAGGTGCTTCTGGTGGGGGAATGTTGAGCTTCGTGCGTGGTGGGACACCCGGGCCGAGGGGTGGGAGAGACTGAGGAGCGGAGCGGACACGGGTTCTCTGGGGAGAAGGAACAGAGAGGTCCTGGTCGGCAAGGGGCCAAGTGTTTGTGTCTGCCACTTGATCGTCGCTGGGATCGTCGTGGCTTGATTTGCGCCTATGCATCGTGTGCACGCCGCTTGCCGGTTATGTCGAAAGCTTTTCAGGGGAAACCGGACACGTATGAGTCTGCGGACGGTGTCGAAAAAAGTAGCAGGCCGGCAAGGAATTCAGCAGCGTTCTGCTGCAAGACACGGTGAGGCATGGGTGGAGGAGCGCCAAAGAAAGCGTACATATTTGCCCAGTCCAAGCGTACGTGAAGCACTATGGCTAGGTGTTAGACCGGTCCCGAGCTCAGAATCTGTCAACTGTGTAATGCTTATAAGCTCGTGTTTCATGTTAACGGCAGCGACTTACACTGCATCCGCCAATCAAGAGAGCTAAACCTGATCAGCTGCGAGCACCGTCAACAACGAGTCCAACTTGAACTTCGAACTCGTGGCCGACGTGGCGATTCTAGCGAACACAGCCACATGCTAATCTCGTCGAGATAAGCAACCCGATGGGATCCATTCAGCATGTATGACTCGTCATCAGGCTACTCATGGAAGCTGGTGTCCGGAATTCTTCAGGTGCACCAAGGGCTTACACTCAGTCGCCGCGGAGGCAAACCTCGGCCTGACTTGCCTTGTCTAATTTAATTTGTGGCAGTCACTGTCAACGCCTCTGGTTTAACCTTGGTCGCAAAGCATGCGCATGACACGCCATTATGTCGCATGCCACAGGTCTAGTATCAGGGTCCAAGTTCGCTTGCCAAGTCAGCACGTTCCCCGGTGCTCAAGCCTTCGGTATGCACATTCTATCCCTTCCGTCACCCGAAAGTCCTGGATTATACCTACACTAGAGTTATCGACCTACATTCTGCTTACATAATAATATTTACCTTTTCATTGGCCACTACGATGCCAACTCCCCCGGACATTCTCCGCACATCCATCGAAGCGCACAATGATACCTTTGAGCTCTTGCTGAGCCTTATACCACCAAAATACTACCTTGTCAAAGAGGAAGATTCCGATTCACTTGTACGTCCTTGCACTGTCTAATGCTTGTCTCCGTAATTTCGACGATTACAGGTGCCAAACAAATACCAAAAACACAGCAAAAATAAAAAAGCACCCAAGCAAGCCTTGAAGGAAGCTTCCAAAAAGGCCAGGCGCGAGAAAGTGTGTGTTATTTCATCTTCCAGAGGCATTGTAAACCATCTCATGTCGTTCATGTCGACTTTAGCTCGATCCTGCGAACCAGAAATCGATTGTAGACATTCAAAACGAAGCGGCGTTGGAACCGAGCTCATCTCCAGAAAACGAGGATGATAATGACGACAATGCGATGGACGTGGACGGCCTGGAAGGTTCAGATTCAACCCCACCGGGCACCGGCGACGACATGGTCCCAATGCCTCGGACGGAGAGCATACAAGTGCTGAGAGAGAAGCTGCACGCGCGCATGGCAGAGCTTCGTCGTCCTGGTAGTCGAAATAGCGAACCGGGGGATAAAGATGAGTTGCTCGAAGAACGCCGGATGCAACGCGCAGCATTGCGAGAGAAGCGGAGAAAGGAAACAAAAGAGCGGAGAAAGGCCGAAGCTGAGAGCAAAAGGGACAAGGGGAAAACGAAAGAGAAAGACTTGGGCAACAAATCCGTATCTGTCAAGGTGTGCAACTTCACGTTGATCACCAGATCTATCTGACCCTTTTTTCTAGGACCAGTTACTTGTGCCCGGGGTGTCTTCTTCAGACGTCTTTGATAACCGCGATGGACCCCTCACCAATGTTGCATTCTCCGCTCTCGCTGGCTCAACGAGTAAAAAGGCAGCTCGACTTAAGACTTCATCGAATCCAACACAAGCTCTCACCCAGCTCACCTCACGCAAGGAGAAATTAGCAGCCTTCCCGGAAGAGAAGCGCAAGACCATGGAAGATCGAGAACGGTGGCTGAAGGCCGAGGCTCGTATAGAGGGCGTCAGGGTTAAGGATAGCGAAGGACTACTTAAGAAAGCCATCAAGCGGAAAGGAAAGGAAAAAGTGCGCAGTAAGAAGAGATGGTGAGTTTCTCCTGTTACTTCTCGTGTTGCGAACATTGATGGTTCGGCCAGGGAGGAACGAAAGGAACAAGCCGCTGCGACCATGGCGGCAAAACAAAAGAAGCGCAGTGATAATATCGCTATGCGAAATGCGAGGCGAAATGAGAAAAGGAAGAGTGGGGGCAAGTCACGACCAGGATTTGAGGGCAAGTCGTTCTCCAAGGGAAAGGCGAAGGCACCGAGCAAAAAGAAATGATCATATTCTCTTGGGCATTTCGGGATAAACCGAAAACTTGAATAACACTTCTACTTAGTACTCAGCGACCTACGTCGGAAAACTGAAATTTAGGATGGTGACCAACTTGGAGCATCGCCATGCAGGGTCATGGTCAATAGGTCCCAGGTCACCGATTTTTTTCGAAGACGGGGAATTTTCGCTGAGGTCGAAAATGTTCAGGTGCCTTGGACGGACGTCACGAATTTAAGGGGCTGCAAACCTCCATTTTTTTGTGTACTTGGCTACATACGAAATATACATGCGTCAAGCGACGGAGCGATGAAGCAAGAGCAAAGTGCCGAGCTCTTTCTAGCCCAAAGTGTAACAGTTTACGTGCCCACCAAGGACCTGGGATCCAAAAGCACAGCACAACAACGAACTGGTGCAGCATATTTCAGAGGAATACACCTTTTTCTGACGAGCCAAGGGGCCAGAAAGGTGGAAAGATGACAGAGGGCTAGCCACGGAAGACCACCTCGCAGGCTACGTGCTCGGGCTGTCTCTCTCCATCGCGATCTTGTACACTTCTTGTACCATCTTGAGGAATGCGCAGGCATGAAATGTCGAGCTCTCTGAGAAAATTCCTGGGGGCTGGGGCCAGGGGGAGCTCCGGTGTGTCGTCAGATAGAAGCGAGCGGCAGATGCGGTGCTGTACAAGCTCGCGCCAACTCAGTCCCATGGCGGGTTCCGGAAACCGGCCCCTGCCGAGCTTCTCGGCTTGCCTTCCGGCTCGCGGCCCCTGGCATGGCTAATCTGCCGGGCCCGCGTCACGTTACCGTGGGAAGCCATACCGGCCCTCTGCTCCGTCTGTGGACGGCCCCGGCAGTTGCCTCTTCGAGGTGGCTAGTCACTAGTCTGGCTCCGACCACCATGACATTCGAAATACCAACCAAGCATATCTTGTCGAGCGCTCAGCTAGAGGACTTTCAAAGTTCCCAAACTCACGCTGATATAGTGATCTTCGTCGAACAGCTGAACGAATCTGTCATCAATGTGAAGCTCTCAGAGGCCGTCGAGGCTACTGTGCGTTCACTATGTTCTTCGTCGCATACCCAGCGGTTGAAGCTGGTTCTACCGTGCAAGAACAGAGGATTGATCCTCTCCTCAATGTACTAGAACAAGTCGAGACCATCGCTGCACAAACACCTCCGGTTGACAACAAGGCGTCGCGCTTTGGAAATCCCGCATTCAGGACATTTTACGACAGGGTGGCCGAGGTGAATACCCTTACTGTTGCATTCATGTTGGCTACAAAGTTGTAGCGAGCGCCGGCTTTCCACGCCGAACTCGGCGTACCCGACGCTGCGATCCCTGAACTCCAAGTATATTTCGTCAATGCGTGGGGTAATCGCGAACGCATCGATTACGGAAGTGGCATGGAACTCAACTTTCTCTGCTGGTTGTGAGCTTTGCGGACTCGTCACGTACTCTGCATTCTCATCATTGTCCAGATTCTGTTTGAAACGACTTGGAATCGTCGACGAGCGGGACCATAAGTCGCTCGTCATTCGCGTTTTCTGGCGGTCGGTGCTCGTCGTCGTCTCTCGTGTTTTGTGCTGAGCTTTGTAAAAAGGTACGTACAGGCGATGCGGGTCCTCCAATCGACGTATTGGCTCGAGCCAGCCGGATCTCATGGCGTATGGGGACTTGACGACTACCATTTCCTGCCGTTTTTGTTCGGTTCAGCGCAGTTGAGGACACGCGCTGGGTCCACTTCTAAACGCATTCCGGGGCACCCTTCGCCCAAGGCGATCCATGTTCCCGAGATCGTCGAAGAACTCGCGAACGAGTATATGTACTTCGCTTGCATCAAGTTTATCAACTCCGTGCGTTTGTTCCATACTCTGTGGCGCACGCATTCATGGGGCTGTTCCTAGATCAAGACGGCGTCGCTTCGATGGCATTCTCCGATGCTCGACGATATATCAGCTGTATGTGGCCTTGCTCACGTCGCCGTTCCTGCTCATTCCGATCCTTGTATAGGTGAAGACGTGGGACAAAGTCAATACAGGCATGATCAAAATGTACAGGGCCGAAGTGTTGGGAAAGCTTCCTGTTGTTCAACACTTTCTCTTTGGGTCCATCCTTCCGTACACGGGAAGACCACCTGTCACGTCTTCCAAGGAGGTCGAGAAACATGGACACGCACATGAAATATGGGGCGATTGTTGCGGCATCCCTGTCCCGAGTGCGTTTGCCGCTGCACAGGAAGAGGCGACCCGGATGCGGGTTATTGAAGGGCCAGGGATACGGCCTGTTCCATTTGATTGATTATCGTTTCATGGGGACGCGGGGTCTTCGTGGAATCAAATTCCACTTGGCGGAAGTACGTTTTCGCGATCAATGCTCTGCTCTTGACAAAATCTCGTGTTTTTAGCAGTATTTCATCCTCACACGTCCGTGAATAGACATCTTTTTATCTCAGTTATAAATACAATCAGGTAAAACTGCCCATGTGGCCTGCAGGAGCTGACAGGCTCCGTGAATCATTGACTGGTATTGCAACCTTTATGGCTGCTGTCACATAGTACCGACTAGGGAATCTTCAAGCACACCTGTGCATTTTACCTCGACGACCAAGCGTCAAAAACAAGAAAAAGACGTCATATCGCCCGGCGCATCCCGGCGCATAATAATACAGAGGATAAGTAAGAAGATCAGGTGTGCGTGGCATCTTGTCTTCACCATCCAAACACCCTAAACACGAAGAAGCCCAATTAGTTTCAGCCTCTGGTCTGCGAATAAAGACGCACTCCTCGTGCATCTCGATGCCGCCCACGGCTCTCTTGAGTCGTAGGTCATAGCACCGAACGGTCTCGCAGACGCTCCCAGCGAGCGAGACGGGGCCACAGACACCGACAAACACGCCACTGCAGCCACCTGTGTTGAGTGTGGAATTGACGATATCATCGAGGTGCCTGATCAGCTTGGGTCGCCCGGGAACGAGAGTGATACCCAGGGGCAGGTACAAGCCGTCAAACGACTTGGTGAAAGCGCGGGTATAATAAACAGAGACGTGCAAGCGTGCTGCGGTGCACTGCGATATGAGCGCCGTAAAGAGAGGGATGATGGGGATGAGAGAAGCTTTGGAAATCGCGATGAGCTCGAAACAAGTCGCGGTGGAAAAAAGGGGAAAACAAACTGGCGTCAGAGATAGTCCAGATGATATCAATGTCCGTGACGTTGCTAGCGTTGCCGGACCGAACGAGTTCCTGAACGACAGGCAGCGCAAACGTGACACCGCTTCCGCCTACGACGATCATGGCACCAGAGTAACTCGGGATTATGGTGTTTCCGACGCCACCTGTTGGACAGCCTAGTCGAGAGGGGAAAACGCACTACTCGGGCAGACACATACCGTACGGCCCTTCGACCATCACCTTGACGCTTTTCCCAAGCTCCTTGCCCTGCTCACCATATACTGGGGTACTGGCGATCCCGTACATCCTGGTCGTCCATCTTCCAGCCTTTTTGCATAGCAAGACTAGGCCCTCTTCTGTCTCGGTGACACTGGATATTGTGAACGGGTGTACCTCAGTCATTCCCCAGATACCCATAGCAGTCGAGAGAACCCGTAAGCGAACATGTTGTCCAGCACGCCATCCGGCATTGATAGAGGGCACCTCGACTCGAGTCAGCCCTAGTTCAGGGATGGGTCGGAGAGTAGCAGATGTGATGCGGGTTTTGATCAGACGGACGAGATGGTCAAGTCCGTAAAAGATGGTGCCCAAAACCACGTAAGGAATACATACGGGACGATGGTAGCAAACCTATAAAAGCACCCTTGTCAGAAGCAGTCCGAACCTATTGCAGCCAAGAAAGGAAACATGGCAAGAAGAAATGCAAGTAATATACTCACAGAGAACAAGAGCACGACCAGTGCCACTGCATGTGTTGCAAGGAACAAGTTATAGGACTTTAATCGCACATATTTCATGGAAAAAACGCCCAACATATCGAAGCATACCAGGGCAACGAGGCCCCATGCAATGAATGGTCGCGAGATGTTCTTGGAGACACTACCAGCGATGCTCCATTCATAAACTATCAAGGAAGGGACAATCAAAACTCCACGCGCAGAGTTGCGTCCAAGACTTGACACGTACTAAAACCAAGAGCATGGACATTGGCAGCGACAATTGCAAATAGTCCAGAAAGGCGATGAAGGTAATTCAGCTAAATGGACGAATCAAAATCATTTGCCTTGGGATAGGCCACCTGAAAGACAAACCTTTTCATACCCGATGCCAACGAGCATGCCAATCACGTTATTCTTTGTGGCAAAGATATATATAAAGGGCAACTGAGAAGTGCTGACCCAACCGCTACGCTTGAAATCGACAAATGGGGTAGACTGGTGGAGCCCTGCAAACAACATAATAGCACTGTACGCCATCATCAAGAGCACTTGTCCGAGCGAATAGTCTTCATAAACACGCATATGCAACAAGGTTGCTGCGGGCTGCATCACAGACGAAAGCATTGGCATATGCCACGTTTGCTGCATCAAATCGGGAGCGACAACCGTCAAAGGACAGGGAGGGAGAGGCTTCTGATCAAGTATCCATCGAGCAGGAGGATATTGAACAGTCTGCGAATGTACATCGTCCGTACTGGCTGCATCCAGATCGAGTACGGTTTTCTGTGGGTCGGAATGCAGATAAATAGAATTCAGATTCAGATTGATACGTTGTTTGCGCTTCTGCTTCCTTGAATAAAGGAGATAGCCTCGAAACCATTCGGATCGATGGGAAAAACGTGCGAATGCTCTTGGGGCGTTGAACAAGGCAAAAGTGAAGACGATGAACAAGAGGAAGATATCGATGCGATACACAAAGGGGCCAGCATCGGGGAAAACTCGATTGGCCGGTTGTCGATTATGGCCAGTAGTCGTTGACATTGTGTAAAGGAATGACCTAGAAAAGAGGGCTAATCCGATCCGGCGGCGAGAGGACAGAAAACTGTAGGAGGAGAGGGGAAGAACAGACGTATCAGAGGAGAATTGAACGCCACCTGGCGTATACTTTAGATGAAAGAATGCCGGGAGTGCTGTGCTCCAAGCCACATTGAAACGAAATAGTCGTTGCCATGGCCATTAAAGAAGCGAAAATATTTGTATTCATGGAAATTGAACATGTTCAGCATCTGTTGAATGAGCAACTGTTTTTATTTTTGCTACGCACAGCACCCAACGAATGTAACTTGGCACCAATTGGACAGTTAGCACTTCCGGCGCCGGGTCTGTCACGTTCAGATGCGTGAAGTCTGAAACAATCGTGTCAATTCGAGCACCTAACTGACATCCTCGGTGAAGCTTGAAGCGGAGCACGTCACATGCGTCGAACACATGCTCTGAGCGATTCAGGTTTGAAAAGCCGACATCCTCTGCCTTGTTCCATCGCCATGGTACCCACTAGTGAAATCTTTTCTTGGTGACGCATCGAGACCGGTATTGCTGCGGCTGGCCAGATCAACACCCGCTGGTAAGAACTAAGACGTGGCGGTCGTGAGATCGAGATCAATGGCTGTGTGTTCATCTGCCTCAGCTTGCCATGATTCGTGTCGTGATTCGGACTCCTCATCTTACTTTGCTGTTATGCAGTTTAGTCGGGCGACGAAGTTCAACCCGTCTCAGTCATTGAATGCTTTGCACGCAGAGTAGAAATACTTCATCCCACGCGCACGCTCTGCAGTGCTCGTTGCTGACTTTCAGGGACCCTGTTGTTGTGCTCGCTTATTTAGCATTTCTCTTATCAGTTCTTTTTATCATTTTACGAAGGTCCTTTGAGCAATATACTACGATGCACATGGACGCTTCGGCCAGGTATATAAGTCTCCCACAGTATGTATGTTTAGATTTGATACACTTCCTTGTCATTTCCAATCCGTTGTGCTTGTCATAGTTCAACTGCAAATCTACACCGTATAACACCGAACGAAGTTGCACGCTTAGGATAAGATCATATCGTAGCACTACCTGAACACTTGACAAGCATCGAAAAAACCGAACTGGGAAACGGGTCCTTATACCATATAGAATGATCGTACCTGGCTGAATTTGCATCATCTCGGTCACGCCCAAGAGTGAACTTGTCGTTTTACAGAGAGAAAGATCTTTTCAAGTCCGAAAGAGAAAAAGAGCGCGATGCACGTATAATGTGTATATCATATATAGAGCTGTATGTCACCCGTTCTGTCGAGCGCCGTAGATTAAAAAACTGTGGGAAAAAGTTCGAGACGGTAGGGTGGATATAAGAAAACGTTGAAAGGAAAAGTGAAATGAAAGCGCGAGTAGCGAGCGTCCTGCTAATGCAAAGAAAGAAAGGAGTCATACCACCATCGAAGACAACGGGGGATACAATAAGTGAGAAAGCATTGTCATCCAAGACTCTTCAGGGTAATTTGTATATGCTAGATCCAACCTCTAGGTCCGTCCTACATCGTCCATCCCTACACGAGACAAAAGAAAAAGCGTCACAGGACTCATGAATGGCTCAGCAACACTCTGTCAATCGCAGCGTTGATCGTTGCTTTCCTCGCCGTAAGGTCCATTCCGAACCGCTCTTCGAGCACTCTTCTAATTTCCCGTTTCGTAACCGTGTTCAAATCAGCAGTCCGTAGAATTTCCTCGACGCTCCGCTCGAGTTCTGCATCGCTTGGAGCACCCGGACCATAATCGACAAGTTGCGTAGGGCTTTGCATAGGCGGCAGATCGAAGTAGTTGGTAGGTGGTCGCGAGCCCATCGATTGTGAAGCATACAGCATGCCCGCGTCGCTAAGGGGACGGAGCTGCGAGACAGGTGTACCTCGGCCAGATTGGTATCCAGGATGAGGTAATAGTCCGAATTGTTGTGATGGTGCGGGAGAGTGGCTGCGGGGTTCGTAGAAGGTTTCATGTCCATAGAGCGACGTAGCCCGTGACTCGGCGTAGCCTTCCTTCTGGTGGCGGCCAGGGGGAACCCACGAACCGATGGAATGATTGGACTCCTTGTCCCATAGCTCATTCTCGTAATCATTCCAAGTCTTGAGAGGAATTGCGCGGGGATCAAATTTGCCTTCGTCCTGTCAACTACCATGTCAGCGTCGGCCAAACGAATGATAGAAACATCACATACATGCACGACAATCTTTTTAC
>JBBPKM010000115.1:9336-21285 GCA_038089255.1 Austroboletus rostrupii
CCATCCGAACCTTGTTGAGGTTTCTAGAATCATTAACGAGCGTCAGCACCAAACAATCAGGTAGAAGGTGGACTCTACAAGATTTCTCGACTATCTAGGAGAGGTACCATTTCTTCAACCAGCGTTTTAGGCGTTTTGCCTTCTGAAGTCATTCCAGTCGCGCAGCACTGAATGAGATCGCTGAGATTAGAGCATAATGAAGGAGCATATTTGGTACCTGTTCGACATTGCCAACCTGCGAAAGCTTGTCTTTTTCAAAGATTCCCATACATTCTTGGGCCATATTAAGATGCAGCGAGAACTGTTTGAACGTCATCAGCTTGTGCGACCCATCTGCGACACGAACACTTACCTTTTCCCGCTGTTCTTGGTACTGGGGTAAGTTTGCTAACATATCTTTCATGTCATTCAGACTAGCAGCTCCCTCCCTGTATAGTGTTGGCAGCAGCGCACACATGCATCGTTGAACCAAACTTACCCCTTAAACCCAGCATTTTCTTCCATGAATTTGTTAAAGTCTGCCATGAGCTTATCGATAGCTTCACGCATGTGCATGTGTCTCACAGTCGTCCACACCGTATCTGTCTCCGAAAGAGTAGCAGTTTTGTCTTCATATGCACCCATAGAAGACTGAAATTTGTATCTAAAGGTACAGGAAAAGTCAGCAAGTCACAAAACACCAACAACGACGTACGTATATTTCGTCCCGTCTTCGATTGGTAACAAATCGTTGCACATGGCTTGGTATGTAAACTCGTGAATAAACGGTGCAACAGTGTCCATCGAGCGATCGGTAATGATAAGGGTACCCCTTGGTCGAGGAGGGTCCGAAGTTTTCTGGTTAGCATGAGGTTGAGATTGAACGTCAGCGGAAGTAGCTTCATCGCGAATACTCACAGGATAATCAGGATTGCTACGCTTATGTTCCTCCAGATTTCGCTGCACCATGAATGCCAACAATCTGGTTACAAATTCCGTGTCTGCAGTCTCATATGCACGTGCGGCATCCCCTCGAGCAAGATTAGTTCGCCATCGACTGCTCCCTTCAGGAGGGGGAGGCGCACGAGTCTGTACACTAGGTTGGAGTGGACCCAAAGGTAGATGATGAGAAGGAAAATAATATCGAATAAAAGGGAATTCGTTGAGGGTGATGCAAAGGTTTGTGATCTATAGGTATCCAAGCTTAGACCGAAGGTGGGAACTAGGGCTACTCGGCACTCACTGTCTTACTCACAAACAAGAGCTCCTCTTCCAATCTCGATCGAGTCGTCTTGAACGCGGCCTCGTTTCGCGGCGGGCTGTAAATATTGAAGAAAAGGCTGGGGTAATTGATAGAGAACACTTGAGCTTCGACCGCTGTAGAAGAGCCCGGATACTGAATTCATATGCGACCTTGTTTGACTCTCAAAACTTTACTCACCCCAAAAGTTCAAAAAGAGTTCCTGCAGGCCACGAAGGAAGGGCTCGGCAGAAGATGTCGTTAGGCGTTGGAACAAGGGTTCGGAGAGGCCTAATACGAGTCCAGTAATATACAGTGCACCTAGTTCGACACGTACCCTCGATGAAGAACAAGTGTGCGCTAAGGTACTGTGGTTGGTCAGTGGAGAAGTCCATAATGATCCTCTCGATATTCTGCGTTGTGGGCATAAGAATGTACAGTGCCTCGAATTGCTGGGGTTCCCGGTATTTGGAGATCGATTCAATGACTACATGCAGCGCCGTCAGACGTCAATAACACGGGTTAGCACGGAAGAGATGCATACGAGTAACATTCTCTTCCAGAATATCAAACTGTTTGAGTACAGAACCAAGTAACTTCTGCGAATAATCGTCCACAACAAGAATCTTCCATCGAGCCTGCGGGTTGACAGATCTGATCGCCTGGAGAAACTCTAGGAACCGTGCCATGAGTCGCTGGATGCAAGAAAAGTCACCAAACGTACTTGTGCGGACGGTAGCGACAAGCGAGGACATATCAAAGGCGTCCGATCAGCCTAGACGAAGTGTACTGGAGGATTTGGCAAGTTGCTTGGGGGCAACCTTAGTGCAACCAAACACGGCTATCACCGGACCGTCATTGAGCTGAAGCCATTCGCTGAAAGGGCCCCAGGGCGCAATCGTTTGACCAAGTACAAAATGAGACTCAAGCGACAATGAACTAAAGTCTTAATCCTGAAAATGTCTATGCCCGAAACTATCTACAGTCGCTTGGAAATCTAGATATTAATCGGGTGGGTAGTAATGACTAGCTGTCGAGTAATAAGGTTCAACCAACACTGCATCACAACAGCGACACGACCAGCGCAAATAGTGTCGCAATGGTTCCTGGTAGACAAGAGACGATGTTCGATGCAGCCCTGCTGGATTTCGAGGCGCTAGTAGTGTTCCCAGTGCTACTAGAGTTACCACCGACGGTTGTATTCGTATAGGGGAATGTTTTGTTTTGATTGCTCTCACGATAAAGGTTCGTAGAAGGAATCGAGTTGCATTGGCCAATAGAATCAAACTGCAGAAACACTCTCATTTGAGTAGCAGTCGAAGAAATGTGCAACATAACGTACAGTCAACGCCGGCTGATAACTTTTAGCAGCAGGAAGGGTATAACCAATAGCAAGATCAACAGTTTGGGGGTATAAGTCATGTTCGAGGACGATAAAACCAGTTTCCAAAAGCGTGGCGTTTTTAAGGATGGCCTGAAAAGTGGCGTATGACTGTGCGCCTGTGACATTACCACCAGGCACCTTCCAATCTATATTTAACAATGAGACAAAACGTCAAGATTGAAAATTTGATTAATCTTACCATTGGTATCAAATGTAGCACCCGACGGGGTACTTGTCCAGAGGACTGGAACCATCCCCATAGCCAGACAAATGGCGCGGATGCGGTCGTCAATATCACCGTAAGGGGGTCGCATCAATGTGGGAGTGACACCAAGGACCTGCTTGATGGCTTTGCGCGTATAGCCCAACTCCGCGACGACCTGGCGGGTAGTGAGCTTAGTAAGAGGCTAAAAGCAAGTCAGCAATGCAAAAAAGTTGGACAGAAGAAAGCACCAACTCTATGAGACCAAGTATGAACAGCAATTTCATGACCGGACATGTATTCCTCAATAAGGACCCGCGGACGTTCAACAACGCGGGAGCCCACCACAAAGAAAGTAGAGGTGAGGTTCATAGAAGCGAGATAATCGAGGAGTTCCCTGAAAGACAATCAAATGATATGCTACATTGTGCAATCATGTACCCACTGAGCTGAGGAAGTACAGGAGATGAGCTAATGAAACCGATAGGTTGAACGGGAAGAACTCACTATAGAAACCTGGGCCATCATCAAAACTGACACCCCAAGTCAGTTTATCTGGACATGCAGTGATATCGGTAGCGCGAGTGTAGCCACCGCACGTCCACCAACCACGAGAAGCAGCATCGGCAGCAGCCGCAGGATCACCAGCACAAGTTCCATCATTAGTGGGAGGGATATCCGGAATGTAAAACCCGTCCAGCTCTGACATCCAGGCGTCGACCTCGGGACTAGCTGAAGGGGAGATAAGTGCACGTGACAGACAAGGTAAGTGAAATGGGGAGCGCCGCCAGTAAATGCAACATACTGGTAGAAGCGATCTGGTCCTGAGTAGGCCATTGACTTGCGATAAAGGTGACTAGGAAGGGTGAGGCGGAAGGAAGAAAGAGAAGAAGGTGCACTGACAGGGCGTCGGCAGTGGTGGGGCATGGGAAATTGGCGGAGTAGCCCCCACGGAATACGTGGTGGTAACGGGGAGAGTGCTCGGGGTAGCCATGCCGGAGGTGATCTGACTCAGAGGAGGGATGGTGGTCCCTATAGGTGTGGTCGGAACGGGAGAGTTGGAGGTGGTAGAGTTGGAGCCGGAGGAACCGGAGGAGACGGACGTGGGCGTGGACGGAGGGGGCGAAGAGGAAGATGGGAATGAGGAGGACGACTGCCTCTTGACGAGGCGGACATGGCGGTCGCTGGCGTTGACGAGGACGGCAAAAAGAGTGACGAGGGCGTGGAGATGCATGACAAGGAACGACAAGAGGATGAAACACGCAATAACACAACGGTCAGAGGACAAAATATTATTTTATTATATGTATTTGTTGTGGAAAATGGAATTGTGTCTCTAATCAGTAAGAGACACTAGCGGCGATCCACTTCCTCTTTAGGAAATACAAGCCCTCTTGGCACTGCCTTATCTGCTATCGCGTCACACAAGCGCGCTATCCTCCACGTTCAGCACCAACGCCGTAATGAACCGCACAATCTCAACAATGCTCGATGCAGGCAGTGCTGTAGACCGTGTCAGCCTGCACCACCTCACAACACCATGCTCACCCTCGTTCACCGTGTGCACACCAGCACGCGACGCTCCTCCCACTGCCCCATTGACGTGTCCATACCGGAATATGTGTTCCGTCAACCTCCAGTACGACATCGTGTCTGTTTCTCCACGGTCAGTCCAATATCTTTCCCAACTGCGTGCGCACCTGTGTTTCCGCTCATCACCCCAGGGCTCACAATGATTTGGTCTTTCCCTGAAATCCCTCGGTGCGAATTGTACGCTGCTTTGATGCTCCCTGAAAGCAGCCAGTAAGGCGCACCCTCCGTCGGCGTAATCGGTGCCGGCTCAAGTTCATCACCAAACACCGTGGAAAGCGTCACCGTGCCACGAGTCACTTGGCTCGCATCCTCGTCCATGTTCACACCAAACGCACTATACGATAAATTATACTCGCGAGCAAGTGGAATTAGCAACATAGCATCGCGGTCCAACGTAGCGGCCACGGAACTGACGGCACAGGGTCAATGCCTGTCAGCTCTAATTTTTACGCATCTCACCTTTCGACCGAGATCCGATGATTAACAACGGCATAGGCACGCTCAGGAAGCGCGTTAACTTTTACGCCCCCTTGAATGAGATCAATCGCTTGAGTTGTACCCACGAGGTTCTTGACGATAGCATTTTCAAACAGCTTCATTTCCGCGGCTCGCAACGCTTTGTCAGAGTACTCCGCGTCAATGATATCTTTCCTCAGTGAGCGTGGCAGATCTGGTGCGTGTTGTGCCAGGCACTGAACATTCTTGTACATAGGCGATCCTCGTACCTGATTATTGTGTAATCCGTTACGGTCCAATTGTACGACATGACGCACTCACCAGATGAACGTCGAACGGATTCTTTTCAACGGTGACGAGGAATTCTGCCAGTAACCCGATGCTCTGTAGTAACTCAATATCGACGCAGTAAAACTGTGTTTCCGATGCTAACCGTATGTGAGGGTGGTAGGCTAGAATGCCCCCCAGGTGTGGTCACCTCAATCTTGACATTAACAAAGCCCTTTTCAGCGATCGCGACCGTCGCGATTACTTGTCCGTACCGCTCTCCATAACCGGCTATCATGCTGTATCAGTAGTCTATCGTTTCTTACTCCTTTTTGCCTTACCGCCTTCGTCAACCAACATAGCAAACCCATTTTCACCAAACATTTCCAATAATTTGGGAGCTAATGTGCCCGCACCCTGGTGAACGTCAACATTGATCCACATGTATGATATTCACCCTTACATAGATCCCGCCACTCTCCTCATCGAATCCTGAAGCAAATACCACCGTTCGGGCTGGCTGATAGCCATTTGCCAACATGGTTTCCAACGCCGATCTGTTGTGTATTAGTAATAATACTGAGCAGAAACGTGATAGAAGGAATCTTACAATATACCAATCAATCCGCTCTTGTCGTCTGTGCTACCCCGTCCCCAAATAAGATTACCTGTGAATGCTGTTGTACAGTGTGTCATGCTCGGAATTCCATAATAGCATACCATCAAAATGGCCTGAGAAAGGAGGATGCGTCCAGTTGTCATATGTCGAGGGTTCTACGGGAACGACATCTGGAAGAAAATTGATGAAACTAAGAGCCATCCACGGTGTATCGAAGTTTACGCAAACCTTGGTGAGCAGCCAGAAGTAGAGGTTTACGGGTGATGTCTGAACCTTCCCACACGTAGATCAAACCGTACGTGTTGACTTTGGTCAGATTCAGGGTTGAATGCCTACAGAAAACATCGGTAATTTAATCATGATGGCCCCGAAATGAGCACACCATACGTACACCAGAGGGAACGATCTTTCAAGATAATGATGAAACACTGCAAATTTCTCCCAGCGGGGGTCTACTCCCACAGGATCCATTTGATCATAAGATTCAGTACTTTCCGTCAATCCGAGCATGAGCTGTGCTCGATATCATCAATGTACCGCCCAAACTCACGGAATTTGAACTGCTCCGGAGAGCCAATTAACTGCTTTCAATAAAAATGCATCTGTTCCATATATTTCAGATAGTCTCTCCCATAATTCTCTGTTCTTCATGGGGATAAGTTCAGGTGCTTGAGGACATAAATTATCGTTGGCTATGTCGTGAGATGCGTTCAGAATGAAGTGCCACCAGAGTTGGTTATGCCAGGCGAGGAAAGTGATCACAAGAGCTGCCAGACCGAAAAACGTTGTCTTTGTAGCTCTTGATGAAAAGCTCGATGCTGGTAGCCTGGGCGAGAAGCCTGGAAGTTTCCCCGAGGCCTTGCCTTGATGCATGATGAGATGGGCGTCGTTTACAGCCCGGAACCGTACGTGGACCAAGGTCACGTGTGCAGCGAACCCATGGTGTGAAATCGTAGGGCACTACTCGATAGTAAGTCAATCCATGACTGCCGGTCGATGAAACGACTACCGTTTGTGGGATCTGAAACTCGTTACCGGGATGAGACACGTCTGATTAGACCAGATTTTCCTATCGTCGTCACCGATTTGAGGGAACACTCAATTGCCAGCTCAGTGAATGGACTTCTGCGCGCTACAGACCTGAAAGAATCGAAAACCCAGCTCCTAAGCCCTCGTTGCGTATGCTGCCTTTTGTCACCTTGGAAACGAGCCTGACAAATCGCGCTGATATCATTCCGGCGATACTTGTCTTTCAAAGTGTCCTCAAGAATGTACCTTCATTCAGATCATTCCCATTTTTTTCGCCGTGACTGCATTCCCGATCAATTCCCAAGCGGTCAACCATGCTCCCAACCATGGTTCGGTTTTGGCATGTGAGACCCGGAAAGTTCATTCAAGCCTGACAGGCGTCAATATTCCCAAGGGACAACCTGGCGTAACTCTGCAGGCGGGTACATCCCTGATCAAAATAGTGTTTGTGTTGACGATGATACCGTAACAAGCGATTTTCGTAAGCTTTTTAGAAAGTAACGTTCGAGGCATCGTAACTGGATTAACCAATGTCAATTACGAGGTGCGCTTGAGTCCCGATTTCTGTACGCATATACGTCATAGCCCGGGGAATAGGAGTAATTTTTGCGCATGGTAGGAGTGAGAACCTAACGCAGCAAGCAACAGAGGAGACGCGGAGCGAGGAGCGAGAGGACGACAATTGGGCGAGATCAGGCAGTGACGGTACCGGTACAAGATATTCTCATTATTGTACTATGACGTCGACTCAGAGTACCGGGTGGCATTAATCACCCGATTACTATATTCGGATTGCTATTACAACAGTAATAATTCGGCATGCAGGTGGGTGTAGTATGTGTGCACTCCTCAAAATGAATACATCATCACACCGCACCTACGTTTTATAGATATCACCTAGAACCAAAGAGATCAACATTCGCAAAGTTTAAATGTTACTCAGAACCAAGCCCGTGTCATAGGCTGGTAGGGAATGATAGCACTGTTAAAATGATCCTGCAAGTATCAATCGAAAACATTGATAGCGAGTAATGCAATTAACGGTGAAAGTATTATACACTTGTCGAAGGTGGTTTGGAAGCAACTGTCCCGCTCCGACCGGAACTGGCATACAGGACCTCAGACTCGCCCAGGAGACTCGGAGCATAGTCAGACACAGGACCAGGCTTGTAAATATTGCCTAGTGGATCAAATGTCGAGGAAGGGACTTGGACCAGGTCAGAAGGGGTTCTCGTGAGGTACAAACGATGTAGGGCATCCTCCGCAGCCTAAGCAGTCCATGAGGCCAGTGGAGAGGAGGGAAAAGTTACTGACACACCCTGTACTCCGCCATTTTCAGAGAGCTGCCAAAGCCTTCGCCAAGCTTGTCTGCGCCGGAATATATTCCAACCACAAATATTGGCGAGTTGGAAAATCGGCCTGTTTCCTTCAAAAGCCTGAGAGGCGTGAATATGGTGGTACGTGAAGGATGGGGTACGAATTTCACCTCGATTTTGGACGCTCTCTACCAAATTTTGCGACTGTTTCCATGAGGGCGCGCTTTGGGTCCCGGAATTTTAGCATGGTGCGCAGGTCGACTTGACGGTCAAGAAAGAATGACTGGACAAATTTACGGGCCGCGCAGAGAGACCTCTCCTGGTACACCAGCGCGGTCAAAGCGCGTGGTATCGATGCGAGCGCATCCGTATGCAAGAGCGGAGGGGATGTAGGGGTGGATGGCTAAGTAGGATGTCAGTGCGGCCGGGTTAAGACGCAGCGAAAACGCGGACCTGCCTGTGCCAGCGCAAGAGAGGAGATGCGCCCATCTCCTGAGCAACGCTGGCACACGTCAGGGGGCCGACGTGTGCGCTGACTGCAGCCTTGAGCACGCGGGTGGGGAGATGGGGGTATGAGGTGTGAAGGTGTTCCGAGGCAAAGAGGCCCATGAGGGAGTTGCCGAGGGTGGCGAGGTCGGCATTGGTGGGCGGAGGGGGATCGGAGGGGTAGTACTTTGCGTGGAGGGTGAGAAAGGAGCGGTGAGTGCATGCGCGTCGGAGTGTGTCAGGCGAGTCGATGACGGGGGCGAGTCCGACGCGGTGGGCAAAGGCGGCGAGGGCGGTGGGCGGCGGTGGCTGGAGGGCGGCCCAGCTGCTGGGGTCGAACTTGGCGGGTGCGACTATGGCCTCTCGAGGGGGGAAGCGGGGCAAGTGGGCGGCGGAGAGGGCGACGGGCCTGCCTGCGACATGTCCGATTTTCATTGTCGAGAGCAAGGAAAAACAGAAAAAAATATTAGTTTGATCGCTGTCCTCGGCAACATCCGAACTCCTTGGTGACGAGTCGAACACGCTCACCACCACCCGCATGGCGGTCCTCTCGCTCCCCCTCTCCTTCACCAACTCCTTCTGGTCCCAGGACTACCGCCGGGGCCTTGAGGTCCTCTATGCAAAACTCGAGCAGGTGCCGTGTGTCCCCCAGCCCCCGCTCGCCACTCACACCATCCCAGGGGGTTGTCGAGAATGACGAGATTGTTGCATTTATCCGTGTATGCTAGTCCCACTCCACCCCACGTTGTCCTCACCCGTGTATAGGCCCGTGCAACCGCAGAGAACCAGCTCGCCGCCGCCCTGCTCAGCACCCCGATCACTTCCCAATGTATGTCCCCTTTCCCTCTCCCAGTGCTGCTCCCCTCAGCCCTCGAAAGTCGGGTTTAACAGAGACGACGGCGCCTCCCTGCTTGTGACTTTCCGTGGTCTTCAGGCAGAGTCCGCCGCCCAAGGTCAGGTTCACAGAGATATCGCCAAGGATCTCCAATCTCTGGTCGTCGACCCATTCCCCATTCCATACATGGGCTCAAGGCTACAAGGTGGTCGTTCTGTGCGTGAATGATCCCCCTCTAACCGTGTTTGATAGGAGCGCCTCGGTGCGAGCAAAGCCACTGCCTTGAACAATTGGTTACGCTACTATGAGGACGCTCAGAAAGAGGTCCGTCTCTCCCGCCGCTCCCCTGATCTTCCTATGCCAATCTTTCCTTCCATAGGTCATCAAGTTAAAAAATGCCTACCTTGTAAAGACACGTCGCGCGGATGAAGCAGAAGACGAGTATGAGTGACTTTTGTTCAGCTCGTTCATGCTGACCCTTCATCAGTGCCAAATTTGCCCCCAACGACGATCTAGGCGACCACTACACCACTTCGCCACGCCTACAGCCCCGTGATGCCCGGACACCGCAGCGCTCTGCTACCGTCTCCGAGCGCATTGCACAGAGATTCAAAGAAATTCAACGCAGAGCTGTCGCTTCTGCCGCATCAACTGCACCCGATGCAGCACATGAAACCACCGAGGAAAAGGAAGAGTTACCCAAACTTGACAAAGGCAAGGGCAAAGCCGTTGAACCAGAACCACCCGTCCCTGTATCCTTCTCCCCTCCTCCAATATCACCACCTTTGCCTCCGAAACTAGAGGTGGCCGATCCCGCACCAGCCCCGCCTATGACCCAACCTCTCCCTGCTCCAATCCTTTTGGCCGGCCTCTCTTTGCCACCGTCGGCCGTTTCCAATTTACTTATACGCGCTGCTGCGGAATTGCCTCTGAGATCCGTTCGTTTTCCCGTTATCGGAGAATATCCCGACTGTTTCTCTGGCTCAGACTTTGTCGAATGGCTAAACATGAATGTACCCGGCTTTGGTGGCAACATCGACTTGGCCGAGGAAGGTGCGAGGGACCTTACAGAAAGAGATGGCCTTCTTCGCAGGATTGGCGAATTTGGAAACCAGTTTGAACATGCTGATGATGCATATTACCAGTTTCGTCCCAAGGTAGTCACACCCATTTATTTTTCCTGCAATCCCTTGATTAGGTGCATAACAGGCTTTTGACCTTGAAAACAAAGTATCTGATACCTCGACAACTCCAAAGAGAAGTCAGATAGCCGATAATCTATTGAAGCGTTCTGGCGATTTGGTTAACGTGGTGACAAAGGCTCTTAATGCTAACACTCAGAACGAGCCGATTCATATTAGACTTCGTCACGAAGCTGACGAAGCTGATAAATTGTATCGTGTTTCTGTGAGGAAACTAGATAGACAACGACTTGGACTGGAAGAAAGGATCGAAGAAATGCTAAAGATTCTGCAAAAGTGGGAAATGGAGCGTCTTGCAGCGGTCAAGACTGGTACGTCACACATTTGTTTCTCCTGGCTGACATTCATGCCAAATTCGTATCTTTCCTTGCAGTCCTGCTTCAATATCATGGTACTCTGGCTAACCTACCCAAAGCGTACGAACCGGCTATGGAGAAATCTGCGACACTCATTGCGTCATACCAGCCGGACTTGGACTTAATGGCTTTGATGGAACGTTACCGCACGGGCCCTTTCCGTCCAGTAGCTCAGTTGTATGAGTCCGTTGCTCACGATGAGTCCGATGTCGTATTTGGCATTGATCTCCGCAAGTGGGCAGAAGGTGGATGGAGCGTCCTCACTTCTGGCGAAGAAAAGAGGGAAACCATTCCTCCCGTCCTCACTGCACTGTTAGATGGCCTATCAGAAGCTTACATGAGACTGCCAGACGATGCTGGTGAGATAAATACCAAGACATGCTGACATCATTGTAGTCTGATTCATTATTTTTAGAAAGACGGAAAGCTTGGATTTATGATGTGCCTCTTCCAGCTCTTCATCACCTCAGAGAAGCCCTCAACGCAATACCGCCTGGCCAGCCATTTTCTCCCGAGATGCTCGCCAAGTATGATGCACCTGTTCTTGCTGGGTGTGTTAAATTATGGGCATTGGAACTCGACCCTCCCCTGGCCTTATGGGAAGGCTGGGACGAGATGCGGAAATTATACCCGACAGTAGGCTCGGCGCCCAAGGCGGACGGGGAACTGTCTGAGGAACAACACTTGCAGGATTTGCAATTAGTCCTTGAACGACTTCCGAAGGTCCACCTTTACGTTCTAGATGCCATTGTGTCCCATCTTCGTACCTTGATAGCTTCTACCGCTGTTGAAGAGCCGGTCGATGTCTACATGGCAAAACTTGCGTTGTCAGTTGGTCGGAGTAAGTAGTGGCGAGATCAGGTTTACATGTGACTAACGTGCCATATCATGTAGCGATTATTCGACCCAAAATTGAGACAGAGTTATCCATCCAAGATCGTCACCCTACGCGTAAGTTACCCATTTGTAGTTGCGTTTGAAGCTG
>JBBPKM010000116.1:0-21229 GCA_038089255.1 Austroboletus rostrupii
ATGACCTTGGTGGACGGATCGGCAATAACGGCAATGCCATAAATCAGTTCTTTGGGTCGAGCTTTGCCATCCTCCAGCTTGACGTCGTACGACAGCACGACGTGCGCCAGCATCGTTTTGAGCTCGCTGGCAGCAAAGAATCGGCCGGGACTAGTTCATGCGGGCGTGAGGACATGGTCAAGCGGTGCCAGTTGAACGTCACGGTGAGCCTCACCACGCGTGTTTTCCGTGCCCGAATGCCAGATAGTCTAGACTGGTCGAAGCATATTGATGTGTGCCTCCGTCGCCGTCCTCGCCATGTTTGTCGGAGAACCGAAAGGGCCTAAATTCGTGAGCGTCTTCATAGAGTTCGTTGTCTAGGTTGAACTGCCGTATAGGTGCAGCGACAAATGCTCCTTTGGGTATGAACGTCCCGTCAGACAAAGTGAAGTCCTTCACAGCCCTGCGCATCAAGCCCGCTAAATCGGCAATTTGCATTTTTTGTGAAGAAAAAAAAACCCTTCCATTTCTGGCAAATATAGATGAACGGGTGACTTACAGGTGGATACCCCGCAAATGCGTTGGCACTCTTTTAGGAAGCTGTCTATCTTGTGCATCTTCCCTACGGATGCTTTTGACCATCCATCTTTGCTCACAATGGACTCCACCTCTTCGCGAAGTGGTTGAACGTAACGAGGGTTCTCTGCCAAATAAAAGAGTGCATGAGCAAAGCTCTAAAGCCCGACGCGGTCAGACATGACGGGAAAAAGTTAAATAATGGACGATGGTTACCATCGAGCCCGTCTATAATAAGGATTCGTGAGACGAAGCGTCAAAAAGGAAGAGCATAGACCCACGTGGATGGCAGCAAAGTTAATGGACAACAGGCGAAGAGTCAAGAGTCTGATTGTGCGCTCAGGGCCACAGCTGGGTGCCGCGTCTAACAACCATGATAGGGCGTCGTTCTGTCAAACAATATCAGAACATAAAGGAAATTTACAAGTAAAAGAAGGCAAACAGGTTTATCCGTCCAGTCACTCCCGTACTCTTCCAGGTGACTCGATCGCTCCTCGATTGTAGGACCAACAAGTCTCATGCCGCGTTTCAAGTCTCCTGAGATATTCATCAAGTATTTCACAAGGCTGCGAAATATTAACATGGAAATAAATGCGTTTGACTACTCAGACTTACGGTGCTAGAAAGCTAGGAAACAAGTGGAGAATGTATGCTCCAGACATGACATCTATCGTGTATCGTATGTTGAGGTCTACCCAGTCTGGGTCTCGACCTATCGCTCGCATGGTGAGTTTAAACAACAACAAAACCGAAGCATAGCATATAACAAAGTCATACATACATAACGGAAGCCCAACAAATACCCTGTTACTCGTCCTGCATACGATTTGCTGAATGATCCTCAGAGCGGGTACACTTTTCCATTCTGTCTGGATTCAGTAACTTATACATACAAATAAAATAGCATTCCATGCCATTGTCCTTGAGATCTAAGACATCATTGAAGGCTGCACAGATTTCATCACGCATGTCGGCATATAAACCAGCAAGGTTGCGAGTAAGCTGAGAACGAATGACTTCGCTGTGGTATGAATTGCGATGCAACTCTGGGCCCATGGTATATTTGATTTTCAGTATCTTTGTTGAACGTGATCAGACGTTCAAATCAATGACACAAAAGCCTTGCGTCACACCTCACTTCCCACCTCGTAAGACGACAAGACATCCTCGTGAGCTTTTTGTACTTCCTCCAGGTGGTCACGGTTGCTGAGGACGACGACCCAATGAAAGCGATCTAAAATCTTGAACGGTGCGGATTTGTACTATAGACGGCGTAGGTCACGTGTCCGCAGAGATAGAAGGTACACTACCTTGTCGTATCCATTTTGCATGACATGGGCGCCATTCAGTAGCCAAGACCCAGGCCAAATGGTCAGTCCAACAGTCGGAATGATGTTGAGCTGAACGGCGACTAGTTAGAGCCTAGTATGTATGGTTGACGGGCGTACATTGGGGTGCCTTGATGACCTAGACCTAACAACTAGGGTGGCAGCTATGCCAACGAGGGCGTATGCGACATAGGACGCATATTCTGTTGAGAGCAGTTCAGAGACCTGGGACAGCATCGCAAACTTGGGAACGATTGAACACCCTGTTGCAATTAAACCCTGGGATTACATCGGAAGTAACCGCCGTAATTGGCTTGCATCAGCATGTTGATTCAATTACGGGATTGACTGAAAGTAAATTATATATGAGTAAGTGTGCACTTTTCCTCGATTTGGGTGCACTTAACTATAGGCCTAAAGCAATACTAACTATGTAATAGTGGTAATAGTGAAGCTGTCAGGGAGCTTGAAATAACTCTCACAGCTTACATAAGTGGCACTTTGCAATTGAATTGGCTTGAACTTGGGTATTCTGACAGACGGATCCTAGGATTATTATACAGGAGAAAGTAAGCAGATGAATGGTATGATTATAGTGGCATTAGCCACTGCTGGTTACTGCTATAACAATGTCATACTTACTAGGATGACTCGTCGGCTCGCCTGCAGGGTATTGCCGATCAATTAATGTTTCATTTGGAGCTTGATTTCGGTGTGAGAAAGCTGTCCGAAAAAGGCAAAGGCAAAGGAACGTACGAGGGGTTTCCAACTGTAAAAGGAACAGGAACTTGATGCCATTGGGCAAGTCCTCCCTGAGATCACCGAGGACTGGTTCATCATGGTACTTACTATTATCTTCCGACGCTGTGTATGTGACCCGCGCTCTGCTCTTGCGTGTATGCTCCCGACCTCGCGCTGTTGATCATTGAGCCACCCTCTAGGGAACCAAGCGTAGACGATCATCCTGAGTAACGAAACTAATCACTGAAACGTGACATCTCTCACCCTAACAAAGCCGTCCCAGCCCTCGTGGCACGGGTGAGGATAAACAGTCGGACTCGTCCTTCCAGTCTGGAGTCGTTCATGCCCACTGTACACACTCCGCCTGGAAGCTTTGCCTTTGCTCCTGGCGCATGCATACTTTCGTGAAAGCCCAGTTCGTGTTCGTGGCCCACGGTGAGCGTCAGCTAGTTCTCAATTATCTTCATTTCGTTGCTTTCGCGCTGTAGTCTCCTTCAGTTTATGTAATAATGATATGACAATCAAAATATTTGCGATATACACAGAATTCATGGATCCGCCCAAAGAGAAGTTTGATACATGCATACTACATGAATCAGCACTCCCGTACACTGCGACCAAGGCAGGGGAGCTCTCAGCACCAAACTACTCGTTATGTACATCATTCTGGAATTCCAGAATTTCGGGGGAATCCTATGACAGGTCAACACAACCAAGTGCAAAGAGTAATGTACGTAAATTGAAGTGCGAACGCTCAACTTCATCGGTTCTCCCCTCGGGGAAGAGGCTACCTGGAATGTTACGTTCTCGTAAATAGATGCAAGAATACACACGATGGGTGCAAAGCGTGTCGTAAATTGCAGCCATATCTGCAAGTTGATGCAAGACAAAATATTCGTGCATGACAATTCCCATGTGCAATATGTTGAATAATAAATACCCAATGCCTGGTTCAAGCCGGCCCCGGATTTCGGGTTCATCGTACGGGGGAGTGCTATTAGCTATCGTGTTAGAGAGCGAAGTCTACTTCTTTAACAAACTTCTTACCTCATCCCGAAAGCACTCTTCCGTGGTATTAATAGATATAATCAAGGGCGAATCCTGACGGAATGATGAGATCGTGTTCACAATATTCCCCGAGAAACTTACTTAAAATCATGGCCCAAGCACAACATTGTTTACGGTAGGTTGCGTATCGTAGCTGGAAAAAGAGAGTGACGGATCATCGTCAGCCCAGCTGTTTCTCAATCCAATACGTGCATTCAGGGTGGCAAGTAGGCAGTTGCCGTACACTGTGGAACAAGGCATTTATAAATTTTCCCGACACTCAGTAAAGGACATACGCCTGCCAATGCAAAGAAAGAATGCCATGTACATAAACGCGTGTGGCTTCACGATAATCTGCAATGGGGTGATTATCAAGGGGAAATCGCTGATACACTAAATGATTCTTACAGATATGAGTGAAGCGGAGGCGCAAAGACTGACACACTGTCAGCAATATGCCTCGATCACGTGTGACAAACTTACCTAGTTAAAAGACTAGAATTGATTGTGAATACTACCTGCACAGATCCGTCCATCACCAAAAACCATCCCCTCAAACAAGGACACCTACGAGCTTGTTAATCAACGTATCAGATCTGAGCCGGGGTGTTTAGAAACATGAGAACTTAATGTACGGAATCACTTACTTGCGGGTTCCAGTTCGTGATATCCACAACAGGAAGCAGAGCAACATGGCAATGAGGAGATCCCCTGATGCAGCGAGTGCGTTGATCGTCACAGAAATGTCCTAACATTATCGTTAGTGAGCTGTTCGTCTCACTAGGACCACCCTTTACTTTCAGAGTACCAAGCTGTGTAAATGTCTCGCATCGCAGACTAAGCGTCCACCGGCACGATGATGAGAGGTGAGCGTGACACATTAACAAAAACTTACGCCTTGACACCGTAAACTGCACAGCGTCAATGGCGTTAGTAATAATTGTGGATGATGGTGCTTGCGACGTACAAATGATCGTGACTATACGTCAGGTAAGAAATCTCAATGTGTGAGGTGTAAATTTGAGGAAACTCACCTAATTCAGCAACAGCAAAAATCATCTAGAAGATAGATCAAGCAAGGAGCCAGAATACTGTCAGAAAAAGCTCACAACTAAACCGGTGGCAAGCCACCTCTTCTTGCTAACTATGAAAAAAAACAATGAAACGATCGATCAGCGAACTGATGCGACATACGCCTATAAACACGCATCGCTAGGAAGCATTGAACAATGAATGCAGTGATTCCCTAGTGTTTAAGGTGAGGAGGAGCAGAAACATGAAACAATTGCATACGATGAAAAAGACTTGAACCTATGATGAGACATGATGAAACAATTCGATCACTAGAGAAAAGTCACGACATACAATCACACTCCTGGAAGGAAATGAACACGAAAATTACGTAGACGAGGAAACCACTCACCATACTATTCTTCCAGTTTGCTCATAATCCCCGAAATAGGTGATGAGATACGTATAACCTTTCGACTTATTGATATACGTTCATCTGCAAAGAAAGGCTTCACTTGCCTGCGTGCGTAATAAGGGCCTCATGACAAGTTTCGGAGACGAGGATGCCAGCGACCTGCAAAGCAAGTCAGAGGAGGGCAAACGTAAGCTGACGGTCCACGAAAACTAACGAGAAGCTTGATGTACCAGCGGTCCAAAGGATAGTTGATAAAGTAGTACCAGGTCTGCACGCAGGTAACTAGTGTTCGTTTGAACGATACGGCAGAAATAAAAGGAGAAATGGCACACACATCCGTATAAGCTATGGGAGAGGACATAAATATGAGTAGAAAACCTAGAGCACCGTGGTGTTTGCTCACGCTGTGGCAACAATGACTCCGATCAAGGCAGCGCCGAAACTGCAGTTGATAAGGTGGCTGGACAGAGAGAGGAGGAGAAAGGCGCACGTATCATCCAAAGCCATTATTTCGGGGAGCGGTTAAAGAAATAAGTGAGCGTGATGACCGAACGAGAGTCTATCGCCTCGTAAGCCACTGCGATATGCACTTTACAAAGAAATGTTGATGTTTCTGAAGGAGAGTCGCAGTTATTAAGAGATATACCTCGGGTATATGCTGCGCTTTGATCGGTAGAGGGATCAACCAGGGTTAGGGAGTGACCAAGCACCGTTGAGTCATTAGATTCGCTAGCAAGCGCACGGGCAACAATACGGCGCAGAACTACATGTATAGCAAAGTCCCAGGGTATGTCGGCATTGTGCAGTTAAGACGGACATCGACGACGGAACGAGCTAGACTGGTGACTCGGTACGGCATGCTGGTGAATTGCGGCCGTCGCACATGATTAGATTGATGGCAGGTCTCTCGTTCTCCTTTCAGCGCGTTGGCTTCACATCGGTTTCCATGATATCCACATGGCGCTGCTATTCTGACAACGCCAAGGAGACGCTTAATAACGTTGGAGCAACTAGCTTAGTTTGTGGCGCGAAGACAACGAATAGATTCCTAACAGGACCACCGGCGGATATCGGCACCCGTGTGGCTGGTCATTTTCACGAATAGAGGCGAAATGCGTACCAGAAGCCTGTCATTGAGGTCTGTTCGTCGCAAGGGGCCCTGTTCTCACTAGCGTTGTGTTTTTGTGCCTTTCTATTACTGTAAATGTAAACGCGCACATGTTTTAATACGTGGTACTCAACTCTTACTGACTTGGGATGACGCCCCCGCAGTTTGTTGAGCGAATTTATGCTGACTTCAAGAATGTGGTTGCACGAGAGAATTCGGTGCAGGAAACTGGCTTGGGCCATGTTTGTGTCTTGCGGCCTCCTTTCTCTGCGCCGGTCTGCGCTCGCTTTGCATTCAAGCACCGATAATTGTTACACTCGTCTGTTAACAGGTGCCATGGTGCACACCAGACGAACGACTCGGCTGACTACGCAACACCAACCTGCTCAACGATCGGCGACAAGCGAGCATCCGAAACGACCCCAGAAACGCGCAAAAACAGGTCACCAGTCGCACGTACGGGTGGCATCGACGAAAGCCGCTGCCGTCGTCAATGTTGAGCGTCAAGAGCACACGCGTGAGCCGAAGTGAGCCGGCTTTAGGAAGGTAGCAACTTGACGACTCTGCGTAGAAAACAAGACAGATCCAAGACGACATCGAAAAGCGTGTGCAGTCCCCGAACCATCCGACTTTGTACCGCGCGTGCACTCTGCATGGAAAGTCGGCGCCCACGTCTCTGCAGCAGGGAGTGTAGAAAACACGGTTGTGAACGCGGCGCGCGTCGGGTGTGTTCCCTTGCTTCTCTTTTCCAGCCTTCTCTGTCATGCTGACTGTAGGTACTTCCCTTACAGCGCTAACGCGTTCGCTTTGTTTGTGAAATCGCAGCGCAGGTGGGTTTCCCCTGCACTCAAGGACGAACAGGTTGCGTCTTTTAAGGCGTGCATGGACAAACTTGGCTACGACCCCAAATATGTTCTCCCCCATGGAAGTTACTTGATCAACCTTGCAAACCCTGATGCGTGAGTATCATGTATGTGCTTCCAGGCTGGCGATTCATGCATAATCTTCATTTTAGGGCGAAACGTGAAAAATCATACGAATGTTTTCTGGACGATCTACAGCGGTGCGAAAGACTTGGGTTGTTGTATTATAACTTTCAGTAAGTTGAATTTGTATCGTTTTCTGCCGACAATCTCCTTGTGCATGTAAAGCCCGGGCTCCACTGTGGGGAATGCAACAAAAGAAGAGTCGATATCTCTAATAGCCCAGTGCTTGAACAGGGCGCACAAAGAAACGTCGCTTGTGACAATTGTCATTGAGAACATGGTCGGTATACTGTTTCATCCCCACTTGTTAAGTATTGATGTTGTCGTTAACCAATGCATGTGATGTGTTTTTACTAGGCCGGCGCCAAAAACATCATAGGGTCTCGATTTGAAGAGCTACGTGACATCATCGAACAGGTTGTAGACAAGTCCAGAGTCGGAGTTTGTCTTGATACGTGTAAGTACACATCAGAGGGTACGTGTAACTGTTGATACAACTACGAATAGGTCATTTGTACGCAGCTGTGAGTTATTTTGTCATCCTATTCGGGACAAATTTTATGGCCGGATGTCACGTAGGGTTATGATATCGCTACAAGAGAGGGTTGGAAGTAAGTGTTGTAGTGGTTTGTACGGAGCTCCTTGCTGATCACTCGACACGGCAGCCAAACGAGTGAGTCCAAGTAGCACTAGCCATAACTCTTGTGGACCTGTCGATAGTAGCAGCGTTTGACAAACAAATTGGACTGTCGTACCTCCGGGGAATGCATCTCAATGACTCCAAAACATCCCTCGGTTCAAAGAAGGACAGACACGAAAATATCGGGTTGTACGTTGTCTTCTGCTACCGAGTGGTTGTTCGTGTTAATTTATTTGCTCTCTATTTCTTCAACCAACTCGCTAGAGGCACTCTCGGGCTCTCGGCTTTTCTTACTATTCTCTCGGATCCCCGGGTTCAAAACATTCCTCTTATACTTGAAACACCCTCTTTTGAGGTCGTGGAGATATGGGAGCGTGAGATCACTGTGTTGAATAAGCTAACTGAAATGGGGACTGGTTCTGCGACTAATACGATCGAACAAGAAGCAAAGGAGGAAGACATGTTAAAGGAATTGAGGAGTGGCATCCAGACCCTCGTTCGGAAACATAGCGATCACAAGGCATCAGGAAAGAGCACGTCCAAATTGAAAACCAGGCCAAGAAAACGCAAGAAAGCAAACGAAGAGGGAGATACTGGCTCTGAAGCATCATCGTGCGAGGACTAGTAGCCTGGGACGCCTACAGTATGATGTTATTTATATTTTTGCTACATTGCGATCATCAAACTGATACCAGGTTTGACGACTTTGAAGCTTCACGGATCGGGACGTTATTGATATTAAATCGGCTTGTCCTGCCGGAAAAATAACAAAACGTACTATATTTTCGTTTGTTCAACCTGAAATTGCACTGCGATTAAAACAGCACTGTGTTATTCTAAACAAGGCATCACTACACTCACTGCGAAAACAGATTCTTAAATTGGCCAAAGTCGATGAAACGGGAAAAACACGACGTCAGCAAAATAAAAATTTCGCAGGGTCTAAGATCGCCGTGCACGGCGATGCTATTACAGGATTCACCAGGTATCTCTGCCTCTGTCTTTTTCTGTATAACCATTGTATAATGCCCATCATATGAACGGCATCCACCATGTGGACAGATTTGGACAGCTGCTAGATAATCGTTGGAATTGCACTATCTGAAACTGGTTCCCTAACTTTGCTGCCAGTGTTGAGGATGACAAAGTCTGGACGGAAATGGCCCTCAAAAAGCCCAAGAGAGCCGTAGGGAGGATAATGAGCCACGTGGTCGTAGTCATTGCAGCTTTTCTTTGAATCTCGGAATGGGGAGGACATAGTATCGATAGTTTTTTTTTCGAAGAACTATATGACGTTGAATCGATCTCTCAGGTAGTGGAGAAATCCAAGCACCTCTTTCAGGTTCCTGCTCACAGGTGTTTCTTCCAGGCTCCCTTTCAAGTATATTTCAAACAGACTTTGCAGAACGTTGTGTTCAGGAACTAAGAACACATTGTCGAAGCGAGAGCGCCAGTCAGTTCGTATTTATATGTTCGTCAGTAAGAATGGATTCAAACGCAACGGACTTGGCGTACAATACAATGTGTTATATGTACTTCGTATCCAGGTGCAAGGTCTTTGGTTTCAACCCCCAGACTATTCCAAGTTTTTTTTATCTGCAAGATGGATTGAGTGGGGTCTACTTTCAATACCCTTTCTCTAAGTTGAGCACTGTTGACGGTAGGTGATGTTTTCTGATTTCTGGAGTCACCTCGGCGCCTACACAGGAACTGCCTGTGCTTGACATTTCTCGTCCACCGGGGGATGACCTGGAGTCAAAGACTCGACTAGGCTTGGCGTCCTATGACCCTTACTGCGGTCGGTGGGCAAGTGTAGGGATGCGAACGGTGCGCTTTTGAACTTGAACGCGCAGATTTCAGGCCTGTCGAAAGAGAGAAAGAAGACTATTTGGCTTTTTGGTTCTTTTGTGTGACATCTTCTTGATTTGAAGTGGTCAAACGTCGACGTAGATTGTTCTCTCGCGTTCTATGCATCCCCCGGCGCGCTGGTTGCACTCGAGAATTGGATATGATGTATACAGCCACTCGGATGCGGTTGTTATGCACAGCCACAGACCAGATTTTGACTGGGTCGACATCATGTCCGTGTTTACTCGGGGAGTTCGCTCGCTCGCACCACGTCGTATTCTTTTATCCGAGCGACGCACACATGCAACTGCTACTCATATTCCGCCACCTCCACCACCTCCGACAGAAGAAACTCCCGTAGAAACCTTTTCAGCCCCATCCAAGCCCAAGCTTTACTACACCAGACCTCCTCGCCGCGACGACTTGCCCGAGGTACAGGTATGTACCGCCATCTCGCGCACGCCACGGGAATTGATTTAGCTCCTCCTAGAAACGATGGCCATACATTCTTGCGTTCGCTGCGCTCGGGGTGTCCGGATGGGCTGCGTTCCTCCTTTTTGCCATGAACCAGGAACGCCTCTCCAGTTCTGTCGTACGCCAGATTCTACAGGTGGCGCGGGACGACAAGGCGTTGCAGGCCGTCTTAGGCGATGCAATCCGGTTCGAGCCGACGTGGTATCTGAACGGCGACCCCTGGATCAGCGGTTCTGTTCGTGCCTCTTTCTTTTTTTCTTCTTTCCTCTTCTTGTCTGTCCATGTTTGCGTTAGACGATGCTGATGGCGCCTGTGCCGGGTAGATCAATCTCCCACAGGGAAGCGTCGACGTAAGTTTCCGGCTCAAGGGCCATCGTGGTGCGTCCGGCTTTGCTCCCAGTAGGAGCAATCTTGTTGATGTCGTCGTCAGGGAGCGGCACACTCTATTTTACGAGCATTCGCAAGGCAAAAGGAGAATCGTTTACACCTTGTACGTGTGTTCTCGTCGCATCAGGGTCTGCGTTTTACGAAAACTGTCCAGTGCGGTTTGTAGTGCTCTGCGATGATGGCAGTGCTATCCACATTGTACCGCAGTTGCAATGAATTCCTCTACGAGGCTTCGGTCGTTGCTTACAGCCGAGAGCAAGGCTGTTCACTTCACAATAATGAAAAAATGGGTCGATGCTGATGGTGGGCACTGCACGGCGATTCAAAGAGGCTCTCAGCCTGCGGAACCGTTTTCTCCCGAGTTACCGTACGTTTCCGTAGAATGGCGAGTCCCATGATTTCTTGGCGGTAGGAGTGACACAGCTTCACTATTCGAGCGACTTGGATAGAGTAAGATTAGGGACGACAGAGTGGCCGAGTGGTGACGTCATGCTGCCGGGCTCTCATTTATAACTGGACATGGGTTGCTCGAACTAGCAATTATCATCATGGACAACACCAAAGTACTAGCCATCGGAGGGTCGAGGAACATTGGCTACCTATCCTCGATACGACTTCTTGGTGTGTTTCGTCGCCCACGCTAGTAGACGTATACTGAAAGTGGCGAACAGACTTAGGGGCTACTGTAACCTTTCTCTTGAGAAGAACAAACGTATTTGACGCCGACGAAACGATTCAAAAGTACGTTCGGGCTGGTAAAGCACAACTTGTCCAGGGAGATGCACTCGTCAAGGAGGACGTCCAACGTGCATGGACGGCAGCTCAGGGAGATGACGGTCGGCCCGTCGATTTCCTCGTGTTTACTGTCGGTAAGCCGACCTTGGTTCGTTCGACTTGCACGTGTTGACACAGGTCGTAGGCGGAACACCCCACTTTGAACTTACTAAAGGCTTCGTGATCTCGCCCCACAACCTCGTGAGCCGATCGATGCTCAACTGCATCGAGACGCTGCCCACGCCCCGTCCGCGCGTTATCGCTATCTCATCCAACGGGCTCACACACGTGGGACACGCCAAGCTCCCACTGCTACTGAAACCGGTATATAGTTACTGCCTTGCCGTGCCGCATGCGGACAAGTGTGGCGTGGAAGAGGTGCTCGCACACTGCGCGGGGTGGGAGTGGAAGGCGGAAGATCGGCCCGCAGAGCGGATTCTACCTGCAGATTGGAAGGCGGGCGCGAACTTGCCGGCGCCAGGTTCACTCAGGAACATCGTGGTGATAAGGCCAGCATTGTTGACGGACGGCGTGTGTCGGGCCGATACGGCGGCGACGTCGACAAAGGGGCCGTACAGGGTCGGGGAAGAGGATCTTGCGGGGATGTGGACTGTCTCGAGGAGGGACGTTGCACATTTCCTGGTGGAGGGTGTGATACAGCACTGGGACGAATGGCAGGGGAAGCGGGTTGGTATTGCGTACTGACTTACATAATCAGCATTTTTACATAATACTATGTAAGTAAGCCTTACACCGAATTCAAACTTCAAGTTTGTTGGTTCTTAATGCTCCACAACGCGTATCCCAAGAGGTATCACACCACCCGCATGACTGGCGACTGACGAGACGTGACATGTAATATTCCGCGACTATCTGTGACCGCCGAAAGCCAAGAATGCAAAACCGATTATCTCGTGGTAAGTTGTTTCCGTGACATCGGATAGCACTGACGCTACGTGAATACTTCCGACGGTCGATGCTTGAAGCCATGGCTGTTATTGCGGTCGAACGATAATAACCCGAGCGTGACAACCTCGGGCGCGCGCATAGCATTTATGGAAGTTGATAGTTCTTTCGGCTATCATGTCAAACTCTGCGAGGAACGATCGGATGCGAGTTCAAACTTCCGAAGTGGTATCCAATGGCTTCATCGAATCGTGTCGTTACCTTTATCCAGGCGATCGCTTGACCAAGGTGGGCAGGAGACCCATAATAACGATTTATCCAACCTACCACCTCTCGTCTGCACAACTTCAAACCGCGTATGATCAAATACAAATATACATGATGCTGAGCAGACCTTGACTGACTTGGTGGGAAAAATAGAAGGTAAGCGGAGTTGCGAGTTGAAATGATCATGTGGGGGGCTGTCAAACCTGCTTGAACGGTTCGAAGCCTGTGTAGCCGAGAACTTTCACGGATTTGAGTCTCGCTTGCGGGAGAAATAGAACACTATGCTTTTTGCTCGAAGCTTCATACTGCAGCGGTGGAATCATGCATTCGTGAGTCTTGAAAGCTCTACGGACGGGCTAATTTCCAATACTAGGTTACTCCGCCAGACGTCCATCCCACTGGGACGATTAAATATTGAGATTTTGGCTGGAACCCTCCTCACCGCTACTGCCATTCGTATGGCTATGATTTAGGTAAGTAGCTTGGAGCTCCGATTTTTTAAATGAGCCACACCATGTATAAAAAGATAAGTGCACCGTAGAGCTCACATTTCCGTAGAACACCTCAGTGCCGTGCGTCTTTTCAAAGCCAATATGCAGTTTTGCATCCTCCTCCCAATCCTCGCTACTCTTATGGTGGCAATAGCCTCTCCTGTGCGTTTTCGTTTGGGGTTTCCATCGTGCTGTACTCATGTTCGCTGACGACGATGGCTTTCTGTTATAGATATCCGAGAATGCAATTGCTTTAAAGAGAGCTCTTGAAGTCGTATGTCACGATCTTTCTCGCTGAGTCTTTTATTTTGTGTTTTGAACGTTGGTTTTCCAGATTGAAGACAAGACTCTTCCACTTCCACCGAAGTTTGATGAACCTCCCCCAAAGGTATAGTCCACTTTTTCTCCCGCATAGAACGTTGTGTGTCTGATCCTGTAATAGCGACAGGACTCCCAGGATTGGTAATGTTGAAGAGCGTGGATTTATGATGCATATGGCGGATTCCTCACTATCATTCCGTTGGCCATGTTTTATTATATGTACAATGTAGGCGACATCTTTCTAAGATCGATGGATGAGCGTGACTTCCAAGACAAGTGGGCGAGTAAACAAGACAGTGAAGTTCGATTGGAACAGCTACTTAACGTTTTCCAAGGGAACGGACGGCAGTCAAACGATTTCAAAAACACCTACGTCGTCGGCTTGCACATGACCTTGTAATACACCAAGGCGGTCGGTCCATATAAGGGTGCCGAGTTTCCACTGTGCTATATTTCCATCTGTCTCTCGAGACGCTACTATATGTATACTTTTCAAGTTGCGCAGTCCGCCCTGTCCCCGTTCGTACAGAATCGCAACATCGCCTCTAGCTATTCATGGGTATACAGGGCCTCGTGCGCAGGCGACCATGGCAAGTGATGCCCGGTGCCGTGTCATGAGGGGGTTTACCCATGTCACGGTAAGGCAGTGCCACTTATTGTTAGGGGCTCTCAATTCCTACCGATCCATTCTGACAAGCACCGATAAGGTAACACATCGATATCGTCCTGATCCCGCCCGGAATTCTCCGATCATAAACTGTCGGCCGAGACAACGAAGGCGGATGGCAAGTACTTGCCCTTGGTGATCGTTACATGTCCAAGGAACCCGTCGACGGTTGAGGAAACATTCCCCAAAAAGGCGAGCCTATGGTTGGCGTACTATGGGCCCGGACAGTCAATGAAACCCGGGTTTTCCGAGTTGTTCTTTGCACGCAAGCGCAGAATCTGAAGATTTACATGAATCGTGCATGCGAGTCGGCTCATGATATCGCTTCGCTCCAGCTTCGTGTGGGCTAGCAAAGTCGTCGTGTTGTTTTGTTTTCAATGTTTCGCTTCCACTCGTACTCAATGCAAAAACAAACAACGGTTACCTTCCTTGTTATCATTCATCTAAACTGGCTCGTACCAATTCGTGATATCGTTACAAACACATCAGAAAAAAAAAGATCATTAAGTAAATCGTATCCAGCCAGTCGTCAAAAAATCGTTTCCAATCGTACCATCGTTCCACATCCTATCCATCATGATTGTTGATTGTCGATGTTTCTCAGTGAAGCTCGAGTGCCCGCCGAAAAATATGGTTCTTGCTAGCTCCACAGGGGTTTCCCTCGACGGCACGCGTCATCGCCCAGACGTACCCAAGTGCCCCACTTGCCTTGCTACCGACAAAATTCTGGAACGTCTCTTCGAAAAAGTCATACAATGCCGTCTTCCCCAATCCGGCGACGATATCCCATGTCTTCAACTGGTCTTCAAGGGAGATCATGGAAATGGGCTGTAGCATTGTCAAGGACAGACGTTGCCCAACTACGAAACCCGCTCCGCTAAGAAGCCATTCGAGCGGATAGCCACCCTGGACGAGAACTGTGTGGTTCAAGAATCGGTACCACTTCCATCCCTCCCATTCTTCCAGCAATGTCAGGAGCCGTTTGGGCAGCCACTGCTCCGGATCGTATCCAAGGATGACGGCAATGGCGGTACGGACGTCGTAACATGTGTTGACAAAGGCATACATCCTGGACCATGAACCGGCAGATAAAATGTATTGTATGGAAGATGGGAGTGTATCGTCAGGGATGGGTCCACCCGAGGGATCTCCGTCGTCTTTGGAAGATAACGAGCGGATGGTAACGTGGAGAATGCTGTTGACGAGGGAGTGAACTGCCGGAGACAGAGCAAATCCTCTGGAATCGGCCTGACCGATCTCGCTAGAAGAATACACTTTATGTACCCAGTCCCAGCTGTAACCGCGCAAGTCCGTGGCGAGATCGAGTGCGTCCGCCAACATGGATGAACGCTTCACGGATAATCGGCGCTGTGCGAGCGGCTCTTTCGTCAATATCCAATCAAAGGTACGGGTGACTATGAAAATCATGAAAAACTGTGACCGGGAATGGTGAGTCTGGCATTCGACCGACGTGAATGGCGCTCACCGTAAATGAGGAACTGTGATATTTTTCATCGGGTTCGCTAAGCGACATGTCTACAACGACCGCTGCACGCAGCGCCAACAGTACGATGATTGGCCATAAAGCGACACGAACAGCGTAAGTCTTTGGGGAAACGGCCAATGCCGCCATGATGAAATATCCGAGGATGGGAGGGAGGACAAAGGGTGCAAAACTCATGATGTCGACGGGAGCTTGGGGAGAGGAAAAAGAAGTAGCCAACATGAAGATCGTCTGGTAGGGCGTTAAGCAGAAAAATGAAAAAAAGGGGGATGCGACCTGTTGTGCGGGTTGCTCAGTATTGTGAGATATGACCACACCAGTCTATATACCTGACCGTTACCTCCCCTTTTCCACATACATAATCGCTATGTACGACTCCACAGCCCATGTACCAGTAATTACAACATCGCAGGAAAGACCCTACGCCGTGCTGTAATCATTGCACTCACCGAGCGCCTGGGTTGACTGGTCGTTACCCTTTTCCTGTTATCATGTTTCAAAGGTGACCCTCCATTCAGTCACCGTATAATTGATTACTGGAGCGGCATGGCTTCAATGGTGAGACATCAAAATATATCGACCCAACCAAGAACTGAGCAGTACTGTTCAACATTAGAGGACAGTTACGATAGCCCGAATTGGCCTGTGACTCGTCCTGATTTAAATAGCACGTACGTTGCAGTTGTCTAATGTGTAGAAAGGAGGACAGTGACCGCGACAGTCATGACAACGGTGAAGCCCGTTGACTCGGAGACGACACTTTTACGTCTTGATCGGATTACCGAAAAGAAAAGGCGCGCTTGCAATGCAACCTATCCTCGATTCGCTATGCCGTTCTGGCTGAGACAGCTGTAATGAACAAGGCAGATCCGGGAAAAGGGACGGTCACCATTTGCATAACGGTTCGGCATGGTACGGAAAGCAAGACGCTCACGGTTGACATCCACAAGAGAAGTCGGACTCCCGTCACTGCACAAACAAAGGACGCGGTCACACGTCACAGTAGAGCGGGCTGTGACTCGGTTCAATTTCGTGGAGGTAAACTCAAGTGCTCCAGATAACATGCTACAACTGTGAGTTATCCTGGTGATGGCATGGTGCTATTATGTTGAACTGATATGTTCTGTATCGTGATATTCTGGTGGCTCATTATTCCATGGCTACAAAAAGAACTCAGTAGGCAGGAACAAGGTATGTAAGTACATCAGTAAATTCACAAAGTGCTTTTTTTATGCTTTTCTGCACTTTTTACCCCTTTACACACCATTGGAAAAAAAGCACAAGTGTGCTTTTTAGAGTAGATCCCTTCTGCTCTTCTTGCACTTTTTCAGGCTTTTTCACACTTTTTTTGGTCTTTTGACCAGCTTTTTTGGGCATGAAATCAAATTGATTGAATTAAAAAAGTTGCATCCATATAAGAAAAGCACACACAATTTGACAAAAAAAGTAAACCAAAAATGCAGGTAGGATCTGCATGTAAAAAGCACAAGCAGTTTGATAAAAAAGCATACCAAAAAGTAGGTAGGATCAGCACATAAAAAGCATAAGCCATTCAACAAAGAAGCATGCCAAAAAGGAGGCAGTACCTACAGTTAACAAAGAGAATAAAGGTGGCCTGGGTATCAAGAGTAATATCTAAATGATTACCAACACAAATGAATAAGATAAAAGGAGTGGCAGGGTATAGTGGAGTAGCAATCATGGAAATGATGAAAAAAAAACTTGGGTGAAGGAGTAGTGAATTGATGGACATATTCAAAATGATACTTAACTTGATTCAATGGGTCCTAGTACTTGAAGGAGTGGTGAGAATGAGGGTATATGGGGTAGCAGTGATGGTGGTGGAAGAAATGTAGGGTTGGTGTCCATGAGCAAGAGACATATAGTATTCTGGAATAGTGAGTGAAAAATGAATATCAATAAACACACATGAAAATTGGCTCACACAAGGGCACGGAGGTCTTCAGTCATTCCAAATGGATTGATATTAGCAGATGACTCCAAGTCAACAGTAGAGGGAGAGGCCTGTGCAGTGAGCAAGCATAGAGTGCCAGCAATAATTTTGTTTAATTGATCAGTACTGCATGTACTAATTGACTTTTAATAAGCAGCTGTTTGCCTTCCCCCCCTTCAATTCTGCTGTGAAAATGTATAATAAGTGGTTGTTTTCTTCCCTATTACCTTGTTGACCTAATGAAGAGTTTTTAAGTTTACCACTTTGCCCTTTTCCTTTCTCATACTTGCTATAGGCACTTCTAGGTCTTGATAAGCCTGATCCTCTTGGCTAGATATGATGCTGCTAGAAATATCCAGCTCTTCATCAAGAAATCCATCAACAACAGATCTAAGAGCACATTCCATCTATATATTCAAGTTAATGAGTTTAATATTCAAGTGAAGAAATGGATAGTTACCACTGCCATTATAAGTGCAATTACACCCCTTACACCATGTTCAGATTTTATAGCAAGACCAAGAGAAGGAGTATTCACCAATCCAACTGTCTGTTGCAAATAATTTTCCAAGAGTGAAAGAATGAAGTAAAAGTGAAAAGTGTTAGCAGGGTCTCTTGTATCAAACTGTTTGTAGGCAAATGCCTGCTTCTTCAAGAGAAAGGCAGCAATTTCATAAGGAGTAAAGTTTCCAAATGGTTCATTCTTAAGATATTCTATAATTTCACTCATTGTATTTACCCCACAGGAGTTATACTAACAGCTGAGACACTGTTGTCTTGCAACACGAAATATGCAATAAACTTGTTAACCAACAATGGTAGAATGTAGTATATGAATATATTAAAGCATAAATAGCAGAACCATGCTTGATGAGCCTATTCATCCCTGCCTCATTGTTGATACATGTGGAATACATAATCTTAATGATTGCAGCAAGTATGATTATCAGCTCTTCCTCATAATATGACCATATATTCTCATGGTCTCTATATCACAGAATAAGTGATGGTACAACCACTTTCATGAATTTATCTTGAGGATCAATTCATATAAACTCAGGTAAGTCACTCTTTTAAGTCTTTGACTTCCTTTTACTTGCATGGACAGTTAGCTTATATGGTGTCAAGGAATTAAATTAAACCTACCATTCCCCTTTAATTTTTATTGTGCTGGCTGGCTGAGATTCTACTACTGATTTGCAAGTTTTGTTGCCACTAGAACTAGAATTCATTTTCAAGAATTCTTCCTTCAAGAAGCCTTCAACCCAGACTTTCTTTGATGAGGCTGCTTCAATTATGGTGATAGATGTTTATGATCAACAAGATCAGTTGTATCATAACTTAAGATAAGATCCTGAAATTTTTGCCTTCAACCCAGATGTAAGATGAGCTACTGCTACTATTTTCATCTCAGTGTCCCCATCTTTATCAACTTCCATGATGGCCTGAGCATGGTCATTTATAGTACCATGATATACCTTACAATCTGAGAACTTTTCAAGTACATTGTATTTTTGTTTAAGAACATTCTGTACTTCTGGATTATCTAACCCTTTGTTGATATACTCAGTGACATCTTGAATATTGTTGATGTCCACAAGTGGCATCTAACATTGGCAGTGTGTTGCATCAGCCATTATTAGCAATAATTGCTGCAATAACAAGACTTACCAGATGATCAATGGTCTTCACTGTGCCTCATAATATAGCAAGATGCTCATCAATATCTTCTTTATCTCCACATTTACTGACCACATCTTCAATTCCCTTATTGGAGTCATCAGATCTGGTTGTCTGTTCAGTGGTGTCTAATACTTTCTAAAGGTTTCAAGATATATTCAACATTGTGGTTGTTCATCCAATTGGATGCTGAACTGATTTTGTTCTATCAAGATGATTAAGTATTGTGAGTTACTGTCAACATTTTGGTATGCACATTACTCTGGCCATGGATCTGAAATTATTACTTTCAGAACTAACTGTTAGAATATAATGAGGTATTTCCAACACTGTTGTTGTCCATCCAATTGGGTGGTAAACTGATTTTGTGCTATTATGGACAGTTAAGTGCTATGTTACTAAAAAATTTTAGTGTGCACATTACTTTAGCCATGAACTTGGAATTGTCACTCCCAAGGCTAATATTTTTATTAGCTTTGGTCTTGACCAATGATATCCTTTCTTCTGTAGTCCAAGCTAAGATTTCTTATAAAGCTGGCTCATTGAGCTTAGCATCTGTTCAGCCAACCAATTAGTAGGATAAGTAACATTTTAAAATAAATTTTGAGAGAAATTGATTACAAACCTAGGATGGATGGCTTTATTGTGCTGGTAGTTTGCTTTGGTAGCACAGCTGGTCATATTTTCTTTGTTTCTGCCTATTCTACTGCCATAACAGCTTGCAGTTCACCAATATAGTGATAAGCAAATTTTACTGCTGCTTTTTTACCATTCTTAACTGCTTTAGCTTGCTCTTCATCAGCATGCTTTTGTTGTGGGATGCAGTGGGATGCAGGTTTGTTTGGAAGACCAGATCTTGCTGTTTCATTACTCTTCTGTATTTGTCACATTGATTTTAATGGCTCAACAGGTGGAGCCTGAGTTGCCTTTGAGCAAGTGAATGATGCATCCATCCAGGTAAAGTTTACAATGAAAGGAAGGGGGGGTGAGAGAATGGAAGGTTCATGACCACAACCTTGAAGGCTATGCTTATCTATGATTCTTATTTGTCATGACAACATGCTTTGACAGCATGGTACACTTTTTATGACTTTTAATGACTTATATCTATTTTTTAGATTCTTAGAGTATTTTTATTGGATAATAATGGACTTTTATTTAAGTAGTGTATATTATACCTTAGATCTCATGTACATATGTGTACATAGTTCTTTCATATATAAACCCTCAGGATGATAGAACTGGATTCCTAGTCTTGAAGTTCTGGATTTTTCCTCCAAAAGTCATGGGATTTCCATCCACCTTAAGCAAGTTCTCTTTAAAGTTCTTGAGCTAGCCAGGTAGCCAACCCTAGGTAGCAAGGCCTGGTATCAAGACTCCACCAGCAAGTTCCTGAAGATAAACCCTTGGTGCTAAAGCCCAAGGTGACACTCTTGAAGACATCAAAGACCTACTTTGTCCTGACATTTAGGCTTTAGTAGTTGGAGTATTTCACCACACATATGACAAAAAGAAGCAGAAATCAAATGCACCCATATATTATGTCTATTCTAATATTAGAACATCTGCTTAAAAATGGTCAGAACTTTCTCTTTTACTCTTTTCTTTGTTTCTTTATTTTCATTTACTTCTCTTTTTCCCCACTTACCATGACCTATGAGTGTTTGCTTTGGCACAGCACACTGCATCATTTCCATCAACTACTATATATCTTGTATATTAGTAGATTAGAATTTGAGCATCCATTGAATATATCCTCCTTTCTAGGACCTCATTTCTTTGCTGTCTTGCCATTTCTTTTTATTCTGTTTGATCCATTGGCCTTAAAATTTCAGATCTCCCTTGTTTCTGTTGAAACACTTCAAGTGCTAAGGCCCAAACATTGGAGCCAAAACATGCTTCAATGTCTTAAAGTGTCACCTTGGGCTATGGCACCAAGGGTTTGGACATATGCTTCACTAGTGGAGTCTTGGACACTAGACCTTGCTAGCTGGGACTGTTTACCCCTTACTAGATCAAGGGTTTAGAGAGGACTTCTTGCAGGGAATGGAAATCCCTAAGCTTTTGGAGGGAAGATCCAAGGCTTTAAGACTGGGAATCCAGTCCTGTCACCCTGGGGGTTTAT
>JBBPKM010000117.1:0-21176 GCA_038089255.1 Austroboletus rostrupii
ATATGTGTACATAGTCCTTTCGTATATAAACCCCCAGGACGACAGGATTGGATCCCCAGTCTTGAAGTCCTGGATCTTCCCTCCAAAGTATAGGGATAAGCAAGTCCTTTCTAAGTCCTTGAGCTGGCCAGGTATTCAACCCTAGGCAGCAAGGCCTGGTGTTAAGACTCCACCACCAAGGTATCTATTAAAGACATCAACGATAAGCCCTTGGTGCCAAAGCCCAAGGCGACACTCTAAAGTCCCTACAAAGACGTGTTTTGGTTCCGATGTTCGGGCCTTAACACTTGGAGTGTTTCACCGGTAGCGTATTTGGATGCATCCATGGTGATAGCGAAAGGTCGTGCAGTATCAACCATACAGAGGACCGGTTGTGATGTGAAAATTTCTTTGAGGCGGGTGAAAGCTACCACACATTCTGTAGTCCAGTGCCAGGGGTAATCCTTCTTGGTAAGGTTGAGGAGGGGTCACATGATATTGGAGTATCTGGGGATGAATCTATGGTAGAAGTTGGCAAAACCCAGGAAAGAATGGACTTCATGTTGTTTGGTTGGAGTGGGCCATGAGGCAATCCCCTCAAGTTTGACAGGATCCATGGCGAGAGAACCTGGTTTAGCAATCATTCCAAAATATTCAACAGACTCTGTGTTGAACAAACATTTGGCCAGACAGAGTTGGAGATGGAGTTCGTGCATTCGTTGTAGGACGTGACAAGTTGTCTCGTCGTGGTGTTGTTGGTTTGGGGAGAAGATTAGGATATCGTCCATATAGATAACAATGCGTCCTTTGGCAATAAGTTTGCGGAACTCTTGGTTCATAAAGCGTTGGAACATTGCTGGGGCGTTTTTTGGTCCAAACGGCATTACTACCGGTTCGAATAGGCCTTTGTGGGTGATGAATGCAGCTTTCCATTGGTGTCCATCTTTGATCTGAATGTTATTATAACCCCAGCAGATGTCAAATTTGGTGAAGATTTTTGCATCTTGGAGTTTGTCAAGGAGGTCGGAAATAAGTGGAAGGGGGTATGCGTCACGAATGGTATGTTCATTCAAGTACCAGTAGTCTTGTACTGAGCAAAGTTTTCCATCTTTCTTTTTGACAAAGAAGAAGGGCACAGCTTGTGGCGACATAGACGGGCGGATTTTTCCTGAGCGTAGATTTTCTTCCAAGAATTCGTCTTGTGCTTTTTGCTCTTCTATTGTAAGGGGATACAATTTTGCGATTTTTGGTTTAAATGTTTCGGCGAGGTGTATTTCATGGTCGCAGTCCCGCAACAGGGGTAGCGGAGTGTCTTCATCGGAGAAGATGTTAGTGAAGTTGTGGTATTGTTGGGGGAGAGTTACTATGTCTCTTTTTGCCTGAATGGCTAGTTCTGTGGCCATAGTGAGCACAGCACATGTGAGAGCTGGATTCGGGATAAAACGTCCATTGGCCAGGACAGTCCAGGCTAGGGTTCGGAGGGGTTTTTGGTGTGCCATGTCTCAGGCTAGGCAAATGTTACTGCAGAGGACGTCGTCCTCAGTCCGTCCTAAGTATCCAAATAAATGTTCATCCACCAGGGCATCTACATTGATATGTTGAGGTAGCTGGTCATCGTAGATTGGGTTTTGGAGTTTGTAAAGTCATCGGATGCATTGTGTGTCATGTTCATGGGCAGCTACCAATTCCGCTGTTTGGTCCAATTCCTTCAGTACTTCCAAGGTCTTCTTCTTCCAATTGATCTTCAGGCTAACCGAAGTTAGCCAGGGGAATCCGAGGATCATAGTTTCTTTCCCGCAGTTCATGAGATAAAAGTCTGTAAGATGTACATATCCATTTACGTTGATAAAGAGCTGTGTTTTGAACTTGATGGCTCCATTGCTGTTTGTTGAGGCATTGACGTTCCGAATGGTGACGGGTATGGGGAGACAGATGCATGGTAATTTTTTAGACCAGGCAAATTCCCAGTCTATGCAAGAAACTTGGGCTCCAGAGTCTACGAGGGCTGTGGCGGCGATGGCTATGATGTTCATATTTAAAGGCAGCATAATTTGAACAGGAATTCGCATTGCCTTTATGGCTACTGGTACTATTACGATCCACTCTTAGTCTTTATTTCTTTTCTCGTGCTATGTCTCTATTTGGACTTATATTTCTTTCACAATAGTCACTCGTCTTGTCTCATGACTATTGTATCGGTGTTCCAATTCCTCCACGATTACTCATCTCCTTTTACTCATCGCTCCCTGCTGACTGATACCTCAGTCAGCATTACTCATACATGCTTACTCTTTGTGTCTCTTTTTGTACTATATGAGCCTGCCCTCATTCTCTTCTCTACATATAAACCCCTCAATGGGTTCTCTGTACTTTAGCTTAGTTCTCCCTTGTATTCTCCCAAATACATCATCTCTTCATGCTAGCTCCCAGGTGCTCTCTTTCGTCTGGTCTCCTAGTCAACTAGTCTTTGTCCTACTATTGAGTAGACGCTACCGTGAACATCCTTGAACCCTCAACCCTAGGGTTACCAAGCACTTGGTTCTTGCTTCACAAGGGCTACGCTTCTACCTACCCAGTCGAAGCATAACAGGTACAGAGTTATGAGATACATCAAGAGGAGGAGAGACATGCATCGCGGGCGTTCTCCTGCTTAAAAATCCATGTTGAGTTTCCCGACGGTTTCTCCGTCCTGTATCTCGGAGATATGGGCGGAGGGTTCTTCAGTTACCTATCGGATGTTTTTTGGAGTTGGGGTTAAACATGTGTTGCTAGGGCATTCTTGGAATGAGTGTCCTTTCTTGTGGCATTAAAAGCATAAGCCTTCTTTGTGACATCTTTCCCTCTCTTTCAGAGTGAGTTTCCGGATGCTAACTGCATCTATGTCCATGGCATTTGGATCGCGGGCTATCGTAGGATGGGGAAGATTGAGGGCAAATGGAGTATGACCTCAGTGATGCCTATTAGCGATCTTAAGTGCTCGCTCTTCGACGGTGGCAAAGTGGGCTGCTTTGGTATACCAATCTTTGACTTTGTCAGGTATCTTCTCCATGGTCTGGATTTTCCTCATGAGGGAGATAGGAATTCCCGAGGCGAAGTAATTGATTAGGACCTGGTCGTCAGGGATACCTGTAAGGGCAACTTTGCTTTGGAATAGTGTGATGTATTTCTGGAGTGCAGGGTTGTAGCCTTCGGACTTGTTTTCGTAGATCTGTTCTTGGGTGAGCCAGGCTAGTGAATCTCCCTTCAGGTCTGTGTTTTCGAACACAGCGTGGAATTCTGTTTCGAAATTGGCCCATGTACCCATAGTGAAGCTTCTGGTGGTGAGCTTCACTTCCTGGAAAGTGTCGGCCCATGTTTGGGCAGTCCTTTTCTTCATAAAGGAGAGGGCATAGGTGATTTTTTTGTTATCAATATTGTATAATTGGTCATTTACTGTGAGGTATAGTTGGACAGATCTCATCCAGGGGATTGCCCTAGTGTATGATCCGTCAAAATCATCCGGAGTTCCTAATCAGAGTTCAGTGGGTTTTACAGTGGTAGTAGTAGACATTGCTGCCAATCTCGGTGGTAATACGTTTAGGGGTACAGATGGTGAAAAGGCGAAAATTCTTCCTGTCTGTGACTGCAGTGTGGGGCTTGGTGGGGTTAGGGCACAGGGTATGGTCAAGGTCCTTTCAAGATTTCTTGAGAGGTTTTGTGTTTCTGTGTCTTCGGTGTTGATCGGCTCATCCGGATCCATAGGAAGGTCTTCGGATGAGTTGGTGTCGATGGATGGTGCAAGGGAAGCCTGCTGATGTCACCAATCAGAGAACCTGTTTGGGTAAATGGTGGGCAAGCTAGATGATGCTAGTTGCTGGTCGAGAGTTTAGTTTTTTTGTTACACTTCGGCTGGGTAGGTTGGAGTGCAGCCTTGGGAGAACTATGACCAGGGCGGTGTTCGGTGGGTGCGACGAGGTGGTCGTGAAATACGCTGTTATGGAAAGCATCCACTCAACGGTAGGACAAAGTCCGGGGTGCTCGATGTCGACTCGGAAGAGAATGAGTTGGAGTAAGCAAACTTGGTTGTTATCCAAGGAGAACTAAACTAGTGTACAAGCACTATGAGATAAACTTGATATAGGATATTACTTGTAGCACGGGCCATGAATGAAAAAGGAAAACATAAGTAGGACCAGGCTATAGTATGACTGATATACCAGTCAGAGAGTAAGCATGATTAGATGAAGGGAATTCCTGCAGCAGCAGACACGATGCCGAAGTTGTCCATAGTAACATCATGGAAAGAAAAGTAAGTCCGATATCAGGTCGGAGCGGGGACATGGGACGCAAGGGAGAAGAAGTCATAATACTAGTTAGGATAGTCAATCTCTGTTAGCAAGACCTGGTGTTCAAGACTCTACTAGCAAAGTTCAAAAGAAGCCATTGATGCCTAGCCTAAGGCAATATTTCATTCAAAAGAAGCATTATTTTTACATTGAAGCCTTAGCTCTGTGAGTGTTTTAGGCTTTGAATACCCAATGGTCATCCAACCAAGAGATGCAGTCCAGATAGTCTAGAAAGAACCCAGAAGATTATCTTTGCTCATTAACAACCTAACATCAATCTTATATATCTCACTACTTTATTTAATATTTTTTTATTGAATCAAGTTATGGTAGTTACAAAAGTCTTCATACAAGACTCAGAATTATTCTTTCCAGCTCACTATCATATCTATCACTACTATATCTTCCCCCAATTCACCTATCCAAAGTCTAGTTGTTATCAATATTAAAGTATGAGCAGCAGCTATCTTTATATGATTATGTATTTTTCAAAAAACATCTAATGAAGCAGGGCCATTTTCTAGTTTGTTTCTCCTCAAGTTACTATTGCTGCAACAATGGGAGAATTATATGCCTAAGCTACAAAATAGAGTAAAAAAAGGCTAAAATGCCTTAAGTCTTAGTATATAGAGCCTTTAATGTTGGTAAATCTAAAGTTTCCATTCTTTCATTCTCAGGTGTTGGCATACCACCTCCATCTTCCAACCTTATGAATTATATATTGAAAAATCTACTACTCTCAAGTATGGCAAATGGATAAAAGCTAATAACCTGATATATAAAAACAGAACATCTACATTCCTATATTTTCTAACATAAGGAAGCATATCATGTACAAGATCCACTATTGCCAAGAATATCATTGTAATATTAATTACATCCACAATTATTTAAAAAATAATTTCAAGGTTGTTTTGCCATGTATGTGCAAGATCTGTAAGAAAATCACAAAGATATATCCAATATACTGTGTGCGATTTACTTCAAATCAAGGATTGTTGTTGCTTAAAAGAAGAGCAAAGTGAAGAAAACAGTGAAGAAAGACAAGCTACAGATTCTACAACATCTGGAAACTCTAATCTTTGCAAATGACCCCCTACAAAAGGATAGGCTATATAGAGACAACTTTGATACAATTATTAAACTGTCCAAGAGTGTTCAAAATAATGTAAAACTAGTGCTTATATCTTTTAACAAATAGAATGTCCAAAAAGTCAATACCTAACTAGAAAATAGTAATAAAGAGGAAGTCTATAATAACTTTAGACTAGTCCATAAAATTGGTAGCATGACCCAATGTGCTTATTTTCCTACTAATGAACAGATGAAGCCCATGGTTAATAAATAGAATACTATTATTGATAATAACAATAAAATATATTCTATTGTATTTTATTTTTAATCTTGGCAATGGATAAATCAATGAAAATAAGGATGATATTACAAAATGCACCTTTATTTCTTCCATGTATATCATAGACAATAACATGGCATCTAATTTGACTGATAATATCATGATTACCACAGCATCTACTTCAACTACTTCCAATATTTTGATAATATTGTCTTTTAACCTTGATATAGTGAACATTGATGCCATAAACCTCCACACTCTACAAGTTGTGAAGTTGGTAAGAAGATCTGACCATAAACAAATCTTTCAGAACAAATATTGCTGCATCTACATGATGATCTCCCTATAAATGTTTTCAATACCTAACAATACATACACATTGTTATGACCCTATTTTTCCCATATTTTCTACTATTTTTCCTGAATTTATACACAGACATTTGACAAACTTAGAGATGTTTTACTATTTGCTTATCTAATTGCTTACTTAATCAGGGTTATTCCCAGGGGAATCCCCTCTTATGCCCTTCACATGGACACTTCTTTTATATATCCATATGGGGTTAGATCACCTCATGGCATGCTTCTTTTCTTCTCTTCCATTTCTATGCTTCTAGAACGCCTCATGCTTATGCTTCTCTTCTTTATGATAGAACCATGCCTCATGTTTTCCTCATGTTCCTTATCTATGACTCACGGACAGTTATTTACGCCATTGGCCGATCTGTAGATACGGACCAAACATGTACATACAGTAGAGTACTATATAAACCCTCAGGACGACGGAACTGGCTCTCCAGTTCTGAAGTCTTGGAGTTCTCCCTCTAAGCAAAGTCCCTTCTCCCCTAAGAAGTTCCTAAGTCACTGGAACTAAAGCTATATATCTTAAAGACCCTTGTCTTCTTTGACTTGGGATTTGAGGTGTTTCAATTACTAAACGACTGCGCCTTACTCATTCGTCGCCCAGTCATCAGCAGTATTTCCTTTCTGTCACCTGGCCTGTGTACTACGATGATACCTATATCAAGTTGAGCGTAGTATACCATGTACTTTAGTTTAGTTCTCCTTGGTCAATACCAAGTGTCTCCTTTGCTCTGCGATGTTCTCTTCCGTCATGATTATCGGGCATCAAGTCTTCGTCCTACTCCTGAGTGGACACTTACTCTTGCTACTTATCGAGCCCCTCTCTATAGGGGCTAATATACGAGCTCCCATCCACAGGGGCTATTTACATTTATGCTCGGAACTTGGTTCATCCGAGGCTACGCTTGCGTCCTACCCGGAACAAGCGTAATAGAATAAGTAGTTGTTACAGTACAAGAAAAGTAGCCTTTATGGCTATATTTATACGATAAACATGACAAATGGCCTCAATGGCCTTATTTTTCATTTTTAGACTTGTCTTGCCCAGCTGCAAGATCTTATCTTATCTCCCCTGTTTATCTTATCAAGGATCACTGGATGGTCACATAATCAGGGATAAGCCCTGAACCCTATTTATGCAAGTCACACCAGTTACAGGATGGCTGTTCTCCAAAGAGTCTAGGCTTGCCTGACCAATTCCTCATGACATGGCTGTGCCTGCCTCATATCCTATCTATTCTTTGGAGTTACAACATGATCTGGAATCTTGTTCCCTAACTCAGGGTCTCTATCTATGAGTTACAAGGACTCACCCTTCTTTATGAGTCACAAGGACTCACACTTATCTATGCCTCATGGTTGCAGCATGCTGCCACACCATGGAGGTTCCTCATGGTATTTATTATAGAAGCATGGGATTCCCTTCCATTGCAAGGCTGTACATGAAGACATGCAGTAGCAGCATGGATTAAGGGTTTCATTTGATATTTATCTTTAGATCTTATTTATCTCAAGATTTGCCATACTGAAATGTGGTTTCCTCACAACCATAGCCTTGAAGGCTATGCCCTATCTATTAGATGTGCATGCTAGCCTCATGCACTAGGATGCTTCTTATTTGTCATGACAACATGCTTTGACAGCATGGTATGCTTTTTATGACATTTACGACTTATATCTATTCTTTAGATTCTTAGAGTATTTCTATTGGACAATAACGGACTCTTATTTAGTTATTGTACAGTATATCTTAGATCCCATGTACATATGTATACATAGTCTTTTCATATATAAACCCCCAGGGTGACAGGATTGGATCCCCAGTCTTGAAGTCCTAGATCTTTCCTCCAAAGTTTAGGGATTTCCATCCCCTCTAAGAAAGTCCTCTCTAAGTCCTTGACCTAGTAAAGGGTACTCAGTCCCAGCTAGCAAGGCCAGGTATTAAGACTCCACCTGCAAGATGTCAACGATAAGTTTTAGGTGCTGAAGCCCAAGGCAATACTCTTGAAGACCTAGAAGATGTGTTTTGGCCCTGATGTTCAGGCCTTAGCACTTGGAGTGTTTCAGTAGTAATGGGTATGAAAACCCAAGGGGATGGAATAGAGCTATAATGTTACACTTGGCCTTGATGCAAGACTTAGATATCACACCCTTGACCAGACCTGGCCTTATGGAATGGTGGATTGGAGATTAGAAAACAGAGATAAGAGAGATAGAAAACAGAAGGGGTGGAATCGAATGAAGTCAGTGGAGAGCAATAAGGAGATATTTATGCTGAATGTGGAGAAAATGATGATATTCATACTAAGGGAAAATACAAGCAAGCAGTGAGGTTTAAGTATGAAAGTCCATATGAAATATATAAGCATATGAATTGGAGGCATAGTGGATCTGAAGACGAAGTACAAGGACATATATGATGTTATGGTACACGAAAAGTAGCCTTTATGGCTATATTTATGAAGATCAAAAGAGAAGTGGCTTTAATGGCCTTATTTTTCATTTTTAGACTTGTCTTGCCAGGTTGCAAGATCTTATCTTATCTAATCTTATCAAGGGCACTTATGTCAGCACCTATCTAATCTCTTATCTATTGATCTTATCTTATCTCACCTGCTTATCTAATCAAGGGTCACTGGTTGGTTACATGATCAGGAACAAGCTCTGAACCCTATTTATGCAAGTCACATCAGTCACAGGATGGCTGTTCCTCAAGAGGTCTAGGCTTGCCTGACCAGGTCCTCATGGCATGGCTGTGCCTGCCTCATGTTGTATCTATTCTCTGGAGTCACACCAAGAGCCGGAATCTTGTTCCTTGACTTAGGGTCCCTATCTATGAGTCACAAGAACTTACCCCTATTTATGAGTTACAAAGACTCACTCCTATCTATGCCTTATGGTTGCAGCATGCTGCCACACCATGCAGGTCCCTTATGATATTTATATTTTAGAAGCATGGGATTTCCTTCCATTGCAAGGCTATACATGAAGATATGCAGCAGCAGCATGGATCAAGGGTTCTATTTGATATTTATCTTTAGATCTTATTTATCTCAAGATTTGCCACACTGGAATATGGTTTTCTTATGACCACAGCCTTGACAGCTATAACTATTTATTAGATGTGCATGCTAGCCTCATGCACTAGGACACTTTCTATTTGTCATGACAACATGCTTTGACAGCATGGTACACTTCTTATGACCTTGACAACTTATATCTATTTCTTAGATTTTTAGAGTATTCTTATTGGACGATAATGGACTTTTATTTAAGTTGTGTATAGTATATCTTAGATCCCATATGTTACGCTTGTTCCGGGTAGGATGCAAGCATAGCCCTGGATGAACCAAGTTCCAGGCGTATATGTAAATAGCCCCTGTGGAAGTGGGCTCGTTGATTGACCCCTGTGGAGAGGTCGTCGATGAGTAGCACGAGGAAGTGTCCACTCAAGAGTAGGACGAGGACTCAGTGCCCAATAATTACGACGGAAGAGAACGTCACGGAGCAAAGGAGACACTTGGTATTAACCAAGGGAGAACTAAACTAAGATACAAGCCATGTTACGCTCAAGCTAAGTAGATATCGTTGCAAGCACAGACCACGATAAAGAAAGGAAATAAGATGCATGACTGGGCTATTGAATGAGTAAAGGGTGGCCCGGTTGCGTAAGACGTATGACTAGTGAGGGAAACCTGCAGCAGCAGGTATGATGCTGAAGTGGTCCATATAAGGGCAATCGTGAAAGAAAAAGATAAGTCCATAAGGAATCGTAACACCATATACATATGTATACATAGTCTTTTTGTATATAAATCCCTAGAGCAATAGAATTGGATCTCTGGTTTTGAAGTCCTGGATCTTCCCTTCAAAGTTTAGAGATTTCCATCTCCTCTTAAAGAAGTCCTCTTTGTTACGATTCACCTTTCTCGTTTTTGCTCGCTACGGACTTACTATTTTCTCACGCGATAGCCCCTATTGGACTACTTCGGCATCGCGTCTGCCGCCGCAGACTCCCCTCCTCCTCGTCATTTGTATTACCATACGACTGCGCACTTATTCATTCAAATAGCCCAGTCGATAGCTTTATTCCCTTATCTTCTCGTTGGCCTGTGCACGACGCCGATACCTATATCAGTTGCGCGTAGTGTACTCTGTACTCTAGTTTAGTTCTCCTTGGTCAATACCAAGTGTCTGCTTTGCTCCGCGACATTCTCTTCCGTCGTGAACCTCGGGCATATAGTCATCGTCCTACTATTGAGTGGACGCTTGTTTCTATTACTCCTCGCCGACCTTGTCTCCAAGGTCATACATCGAGCTCCCTTCCACAGGGGCTAATTACCACCGTTACAACGCAGAGCTAGGTTCATCCAAGGCTACACTTGCGTCCTACCCGGAACAAGTGTAACACTCTTTAAGTCCTTGAGCTAGCTGGGTAGCCAACCCTAGGTAGCAAGGCCAGATGTACAAGACTCCACCTGCAAGTATCTATTAAAGATAAGTTCTTGGTGCCAAAGCCCAAGGCGACATTCTTAAAGATGTTGAAGATGTGTTTTGGCTCTGACATTTGGACCTTAGCACTTGGAGTGTTTCATATGAAATGTAAGCATAAAGATGGAAATCATAATGAAAATGCATAGACATATACAAAATATACTATAAGAAGAATATCATATGAATACAAGTGCTCCATAATGAAGTCTGAAGTGGTTCTGGGTTGTTGCCTGCCAGAGATGAGAGGTCTAAGGTTGCCAAGTGTCAGAGATCAAAGGAGTGGCTTGGGGGAGGGTGAAGGAGACTGGAGTTATGTATGGAGATATGATAGTAACCTTGGCAAACCATCTTCCACAAGCTGACCTTTTTTTTGTTTTTTTTGTTTTTTGTTTTTCTGTGTGGCAAGTTGTAGTCACATATAATTACAATACATTGACTGCAAGACTACAGTTAACTGCATCATTAATAGTGAGCTTCAATAATTTTCTTTGTGATCATATGACTTATAAAGCATCATTTAATAGATATGCTCTTTTGCCATTATTGGCTTCTCATCCAATAGAAAGTGTCTGCACTTGCATGTTGGTGATAGAGATATCAGATAGTACTGAGTGTTACAACTTGTTCCTATCTTGGTAGCCCTATTACACTTTTTCCTAGATCAGCTATCTCCTGCTTATTCTACCAGAGATATATCTGCCCCTATATGCTTCTGGCATTCTTTAGGCCTTTCCTGAGCTCTCCTGAGCCATTCCCAGATTGTCTTTGATTGACCCTCACCAGTTGCTTCTTGTGAGCCTTCCAGCCTTATCCTATCCTTGGATTAGAATTACAACCTGATCAACCTCCCATGGTTTGTATTTAGCATTCTCTGAATGCTCTTCTAGTCTCCTAAGCATCTGGATCTTCTATTTGGCCATCCCTGATTTCCATGGATCATGTTTTTTTCATTGAGTCCATATGGTCTCCTCATCTAGTCAATCATCTGGCCTTCTCCTAGCACTTCCAGATCTCCAGATCTTTCTTGGATCACATTTTCAAAGATCTCCTTGTTTTCAGTTATTTTGCATCTATCTCTCTACCTGACTTCTAGCTACTCCTGGAAGTCTCCAACTGAACCACTGTGCCTACTGTATGCCTACCTGATCCACCCACAGTCAATTGTGCCATCTGGCCATCTATCAGACCACTTGTTTCTTAATAAAGAACTAAGCTTACTAGATTACATTTGATTTCTATCAGATATTTACTAGACTTCCTGGCTCTCCTGCCAGCATCCAGACAAGTGCCTAGCACCTCTGTGTGCCCTTGGGCATATCCTGATGTGTCCTTTTTATTGAAATCATGCTTTATTAGATTTTACCAGAACTTCCAGATCATTTTTTGATTCTAAATCCAATTAGAACTCTTTGATCTTTACAAAAGACTCAAAGCCACTTGTCCTTTGTTACTTTAGGCATTCCCCTGGATGCTCCTTAGTCCTCCCTGGTTCCCTTTGCCATGTCAAGGCTCTTTGGTCTATATCTGGCATCTTCCAGATAAGTTTTCTTCTTATACCTATCACATGGTTTCTTGCCATGTGTTCCTTTTGATCAGTCACATCTGGACAACTCCTAGATGTTCCTAGACATTGCTCCGACCCATCAGAATCCTTCCTGATGTGTTTCCGCTTTCCCTGCACCCATATTTCTTTCTTCTCCTAGATCTCCTTCTAATCCCCTGGATTCTCTCTGGGACTTTCAGCATGGCCCCCACTTGATCTCTGGCTTCCTCTGAACATCCACGATACATTCCAATCATCTTCTGTTCCACTGCCTCATCAACAGTCACAGAATCTGCCAAGACATCACTGATTGATCATCAGTCTTCTTCTAGCCTCTTGATTATTTTTCACATGGTCAGGAATTTCTTGCTGGGCATCTGGCTTATCAGCCAATGCTTGTCCTTGCCCTTGGACATCCCCTAATGATGCTCCATGCACTCCCTGTATCATTTTTCTCACAGGAATTCCAGTCTTGCCTCATGGCCTTCTAGATCTCCAACAGATCTTATCCTAGTCACATCTGATCCTTATCAGATGTTCCTCCAGATCCTAGTGCATCTTAATGATGCCTTTTTAGCCACTTGGCTGCGCTTGCTCTAACAGCAAGCCTTCTCTCAGATTCATCACACCCTCTGGATATTCCTCATTTTCTGGTCTCTATTTCCTTGATCTCTCTGTTTCTCCTTGATCCCTTGTACCACAGACATTTATCTTCATCTCTCAGTCTCTCCTCTCTGCCTATATGGTGTATTCCTAGCCATTCCTGATATTTCCTCTTTTATTTCTGTCCTCTTTTGATCTCTAGATCCTTGACTTATTTTTACCTCATGGTTGTATTTCTATTCTGTCTTGCTTCCTTGATCCGATCCATGTTTTCCCTTCATCCTAGGTTACCTATCTCTGACTCAGTCTTATCTCTTGTTTTATTCTTGCTCTCCTTGACTTGTTTCTTATCTTGTGCATTGCCTCCTTGATTCTTTTCTTGGATATTCCTTGTACTATATAAACCCCTAGCACTCTGCCCATATACCCTAGCTTTAGTCTCCCTTAATTATAGGCATGATCTTCAGCCTTGATCCCAGCCCCCTAAGGTTGTCTCCAACTCCTCTTGTATCTCTAGTATTTAGGCATAGCCATATGATGTGCATCCTAGACGAGTTCTTCATTAGACTTCATTCTTTTCATCCTGATCCTATTCATGCATGTATGCTGATGAGATATTCAGACCAACCACTACTTGTCTTGCCCTGGAGGTCGAGTCTCCTAAGGGCTATGTTATGATTCTTCCTTAGTTTTTATTTCTTTTCCTTTTATATGTTTATATCTGGACTTATATTTCTTTTCACAATAGTCACTTATATATTCTTGCAACTATTGTACCAGTACTTTGGCTCTTTCATGATTACTCATATCTTCTGACTCATTACTTCTCACTGACTGATACATTAGTCAGCATTGCTCATATATGCTTACTTTTCACTTCTCTTTTTGTACTATACAAGCCTGCCCTTGACTCCTTCTCTCTGTATATAAACCCCTCAATGGATTCCCTATACTCTAGCTTAGTTCTCCCTTGTATTCTTCCGAATATATTTCTTCTTTGTGCTAACTCCTAGGTGCTCTCTTTCACCTAGTCTTCTAGTCAACCAGTCTCTATCCTACTATTGAGTGAATGCTATCTTGAATTACCTCAACACCCTTAACCAGAGGAGATCCCATTAACTTGGTTCTTGCTCCACAAGGGCTATGCTCCTACCTACCTGGTTGAAGCGTAACAAAAGAACTAAGCTCTATCCAATGTGACTAGCATTGTTCTAGATTGCCCACCATTTACCTGAACCAATACTCCAGCTGGTGACATCGCCAAGACTCTCCAGCACTTTCAACTGCTTCCAACTTTTTGGAAGAAATCCCAATAGACCCTGATAAACCCCTCGCTCAGGAAAATCCAGACACACAAGAACTAACAGCACAACTTGAATGATCCTTGGTGATTCCTCAGGTCCCCACTCCACCCAGTCTGACCCTGCAACCCCAGACTGGAAGAATTTTCTTTCCTCCACCACCAGCACCTCCTGCACCAACCATGTTGAATACCACTGCTCCAAAGCTAACTGAACTCTGTCTAGGAACCCCAGATGACTTTGATGGCTTCTACTCACGAGCTCTCCCATGGCTTTGCTCTGTCCAACTTTATTTGGCTGTAAATGACAAACTTTATAATATGCCCAATAAACAAATCGCATATGCCTTGTCATTCATGAAAAAGGGAATGGCCCTTATATGGGCAGATATATTTTGTGGAGCAAAACTAACTAGTGGAACGTTTACTCTCAGAGCCTGGGTGGACTTTGAAAAGAAGTTTAAAATGGCATTTGAAAATGCTGACATCAAAGATGAATCTCTAGCTTGGCTTGCAAAAGAACAAATCTATGAAAATTGCTCGGGCAGATACAACCCTGCTCTACAAAAATATATTGCCACATTCCAAAACAAAGTGGCCATCACCAGGATCAGCAATAATCAAGTCCTGATTAAATATTTTGCCTTTGGCACCCCTGTTTCTCTCATGTGACATATTCATATGATGGAGAAAGTTCCTGATAAGATTACTGAGTGGTATGCTAAAGCCGCTCATTTTGCTAGCATTGAAGAAAGAGCAATCGAGATTGCCACTCGTCATAAATATGGTAACACCATGTACTCATCATCCTTCATACCAAGATCACAACCAACCCGTGATCCAAATGCTATGGACATGGATGTTGTCCAAATCAAAAAACTTATATCAGAAGAAAGGGAATGATGCATCAGAAAAGGACTTTGTCTGGCATGTTGAAGAAAAGGACACATGGCACATCAATGCCCTAACAAATTCAATCGCCCCCCACAAGTACCACCCAAGGACATAAAAAGGGTGGAAGAACCAGCAGCCTCTACCTTGGAACTTCAGGATGACGAAACAGTTGGAAGGATCTGTTTGGATTTTTAAACAGAGAAACACCCACAATGCACATTTCTCCCTCTTTCAAATTTTTGTGTAACTCTGTACCAGTAGCTATGAAGTCAATGCACATCCTGATTCAGCTATTAGTACCAACCGAAATGATCAAAGCCATTGCAACCTCCATGCTTGTCAACTCTGGAGCACAGATATCTTGTATGGATTGGGCCTTTGCCTGAAAATATAAACTTCCCCAAATTCAACTTCTCCAACCAGTAACAATCAGAAATGTTGATGACTCTACAAACAAAAATGGGCTTATCAAGTTCAAGACAAATCTCTTTGTCAATGTTAATGGCTATGTATAAAAAGTCAAGTTCTATCTCATGAACTGTGGCAAAGAAACCACCATCCTTGGCTTCCCATGGTTAACTGCTGTCAACCCTGTCATCAATTGGGAGAAGAAAACTCTAGACATCCCTGCAACCTTGGACCAATCTGCGGACTTGGTCACCATTCATGAACAAGAAAAGCAACAATGCCAAGGGCTATATAACCTATGGAAACCTAATTATTTCACACCTCCCCCACAACACATCCATATAGATGCCCTTGTAGACAAACACCTCTTCGGATATCTGGATAAAACTGAGGATGATGTACTTTGTGCCAACATCACTCTTGCTTGGGACATGGCACACCTTAAATCCCTCCACACCCTTTTTAAAACAGTTCTAGCCAATGGACAATTCATTTCCAACCCAGCATTGACCTGCGTGGCTTTAACCACCTCTACAGACTTGGAAATCCATGCCAAAAAACAAGAAATCTACCTGCTGGACCAATACAAGAACTTTACTGATATCTTTTCCAATGAAGATATGCCACTCCCTTTCTCTTGCGATTGTAATCACAAAATTAATCTTATGGAGTCCTTTGTACCAAAGATTGGGAAGTTATACCCCCTCACAGCCAATGAATGGAAAGCACAGGATGACTTCCTTAATAAAAATCTCAAGTCTAGAAAAATTCATCCTTTGATCTTCCCCTAGGCAGTGCCATTCTTTTTCATCAAAAAGAAGGATGGAAAACTCTGACTGGTACAAGACTATCATTACCTTAATGATCATACAATCTGCGATGCCTACCCCCTTCCTCTTATTTCTAACCTCCTTGATAAATTAAAAGATGCCAAGATCTTCATGAAATTCGATGTTTGCTGGGGATACAACAATAATTACATTAAGGAAAAACATCAGTGGAAAGCTGCCTTTATCATGCATCATAGCCTGTTTGAGCCTGTCATTATGCCTTTCGGACCCAAGAATGCCCCAGCAACCTTTCAACACTTCATGAACAAGGAGTTCAGAGATCTCATTGCTGAAGGATGAATCATCATATATATGGATGATATTCTTATCTTCTCCCCCGACCAAGCAATTCATGATGATACTACTTGCTGTGTTCTTCAACGAATAAGAAAACTCCATCTTTGCCTTTGCCTTCAGAAATGCCTATTCAATTTGGACCAAGTCAAATATTTAGGAATGATTGCAAAACCCAGATCCCTTGCTATAGATCTAGTTAAACTTGAAGGCATTGGATCATGGCCCACTCCCACTAAACTGAAGGAAGTGTGTTTCTTCCTAGGCTTCGCTAACTTCTATCAGCTTTTGTCAATGGATACTCCAACATCATGTGACCTCTTCTTGACCTCACAAAGAAGGATCATCCATGGTCATGGACTGATGAATGCAACCATGCTTTCCTTCATCTTAAAGAGATTTTCCTGTCACAACCCATTTTCCAACTCCCAGACCCATCTAAACCTTTCACCATTGCTACCAATGCCTCCAAGTATGCCACTGGGGGTATACTACTTCAAACCGACGAAAATGGTGACTGGCACCCCTGCTCCTACCTTTTTCAAACTTTCTCCACTACTGAATGAAACTATGATATTTATGATTGAGAACTCCTTGCTGTCATTCATGCTCTCCAAGCCTGATGTCATTACTTTCTGGGGTCTGCCTTCCCTATTCAAGTCTTTACCGATCACAAAAATCTCACCTACTTTAAACAACCGCAGAAACTGAATTGCCAACAAGCACGCTGGCTTCTTGATATCATGGATCATGACCTCAAAATGATCCATGTACCGGGGTCACTTTTTGCTGGCCCTGACACCTTATTCCGCCATCTGGATCATTGCCCTGACAACTCCTCTAATAATACCGCTGTAACCCTCCTTCCACCATCACTCTTTGTCAATCTCATTGATCTAGCTCTTCACGATCAAATCTCCTCCACCTTCACCTCCAATCCTCTTGTTCTATAGTTCCTTCAGTCTGTCAACGAAAATCTCCCCATTGCCCTTCACTCTTGTCTTGCTGATTGGCAGCATCGCAATGGAATACTCTTTTATCGTAACTGAATCTATGTCCCTGCTGACCCTACCCTCCATCATTCCATTATTGCCTGCTGCCACAACCATGCCACTGCAGGACATCCTGGATACTTAAAAACTCGACAACTTGTTATAGCCAAGTTTTGGTGGCCTGGCCTTGCTTTCTTTGTTTGCTCATACATCTCTGGTTGTGCAACTTGCCAACAAAACAAGTTGAACACCCATCCTACAGTTCCTCCATTACATCTATTTTCTCATCTTGCACCTGCCCCTTCCAGCAGATTTCCTGTGACCTTATTACTGGTCTTCCTGTTTTCAATGACTTTGATTCACTTTTAGTCGTGGTCAACCATAAGTGCGATTGGGTTCGGACTTTAACACATGGGCTTACTAAGGGGGTAATTCTTTGCCCTACCAAGAAAATGGTTACCGCCAAAGGAATCGCGACCCTGTTCTTCCACTCAGTCTACAAATGCTTTGGACTCTATGACAAAATCATCTCGGATTGAGGTCCACAGTTCACCTCTGCCTTCACCAATGAGCTTGGAAAGCTCTTAAAATATGACCTAGCCCTCTCTTCAGCCTACTATCCACAGACCAATGGGGAAACAGAACAAGTTAATCAGGAAGTTGAAACTTACCTCCACATTGTGTGTAGCAATTCTCCAGGAACTTGGGCTGATCATGTTACTACAGCTGAGTTTGTCCACAACCACTGTTCCCACTCCATCACAGGAAAATTGCCTTTCTACTTAGGAATGGATTATGATCCAATCACTCTTCCCTCAGTCATACATCCTTCTGAACTCCCTGCCATGAAAAACCACTTAAAAACTCTTATCGCTGCACAAGAGGAAGTGCTTGCAGCACATAAGCTAGCTCGGCAAACTATGGCCACATGGACATGATGAGGCTTTACACCATTCACCAAAGGAGACAAGGTTTGGTTAGAAGCCAGGAACCTCAAACATCTTATCTTCAATCCAAAATTTGCTCTGAAACAAGAAGGACCTTTTACCATTACTCAGGTCTTATCTTCAATCTCTTATCAACTCTGACTTCCACCACATGGAAGATATACAACATCTTCCATGCATCCCTTCTCATGAAATATACCAAGAATGCCATTTATGGCAAGAACTTCCCTGCACCACCTCTAGATCTTATTGCAGGTGAAGAAGAATATGAAATTGAGAAGATCATATGGCATCATAGAGCTCTGCATACCCACTCCTATCTGATCTGATGGAAGGGATATTCAGCCAAAGAAGACTCTTGGATCCCAGAACAGGATCTCAAAAATGCAAAGTCTGCTCTTCAAGAATATAAAAGGCTTCATTCCTCCATCTTTTCCCCAAAACGCACTTGATCTCTCACTTGCAAGCACCCCACAATGTCATCTCCCAACACCAACACTGTTTCCATTTCCTCAGTCTCTTTCCTTCCGACTTCTACCATAGCATCTCCTTCACTGACTGGTTCAGTTATCCTCCTTGTTACCCTCACTGCTATTGAAGCCACTGCTACCACCTTAAACCCGGAACCTACAGCTATCATTGCCGTCAATACCCCTCATCTTGCCCATTACTTTAAAGAACCTGTTATTGACCCCATTCGCTCAGTTGCATATGAGCAGATTCTCACAGACTCTCATTTTGCTATAGCTATTGACATGCACCTCAATCCCGATTCCACCACTCATACACTGTACTGCTCATATCTCCAATGTGGATCTCTAGGAACTATGGGGAACATCCTCTTATAGGATGCTCAGACAGCCCTTTACAGACAACACCTTATTCACATAAGGAACAATCTCCAACAAGACCTTGTCACTGCCATGCATAAACTAGACATGACCAAATTCTTTATAGACATAGACCATTACTGCAAGGACCTCACTACAAGGACACCGCTAGTGGAGCATTTAACTACTCTGCCTCCCTCTACACCCTTAGCCTTGTCCTTTGCCCTGAACTCACTAGAAGAATGACTAATCCAATGCACCGAAGCTTGGTGGTTGGGAAATGATGGATTTGATCCACTCCCTGCCAATCATCCTCACTACCACAAAACTTGCTTCCAGTGTTATCGACTTAACCATGTCCAAGTCAATTGTTGTTTCTTTCAGTGTTCTCAGTGCCTTTGGTGGGCACCTGGTCATTGCACCAATCGATGCCCCCTTCGATGCCCCACACCCAAACCTTCACCACCTTCCTTGTCTTTGTCCTCCCACCACTCCTCGGTCTCATCGTGCTATGGTCACTTTTGGTTTTCCTATGTCTCCTGCTGGATTTTGTTCCAGCGCATGGATGTCTACTCATGCATGACCCTACCCCACAGCTCATCCATGGCATCCTCCTCCTCCCCAAGTTCCTTCTCCCAAACCCTCCAATGATGGATTAGATGATATGGCATATGCCAACATTATAGGCTCCCCTTGCAGAGAATATCTTGATTTATAATTATTCACTGTGGTTTCAGATGTACTAAGGGGGTAATGTTACGATTCTTCCTTAGTTTCCATTTCTTTACCTTTTACATGTCTATATCTGGACTTATATTTCTTTTCACAATAGTCACTTGTATATTCTCGTGACTATTGTACCACTTTCATAATTAATCATCTCTTCTGACTCATTAATTCTCACTGACTGATACATCAGTCAGCATTGCTCATATATGCTTACTCTTCACTTCTTTTTTTGTACTATACAAGCCTGCTGTTACAACTTGTCCCTACCTTGGAAGCTCCACTACACTTTTTCCTAGATCAGCCAACTCCTATTGCTTCTACCAGAGACCCCTTCACCCCTGTATGTTCCTGGCATCCTCCTGGCATCTCCTGGGCTCTCCTGAGCTATTTCCAGGTCATCCCTGGATGTCCCCTATCAGTTGCTCTTTATGAGCCATCCAGCCTCCTCCTATTCCTGGATCAGGATCACAACCTGATCACTCTCTCATGGTTCACATTCAGCATCCTCTGAATGCTCTCCCAGTCCCCTGAGCTCCTGGATATCTCTCCTGGCCATCCCTGATCTCCTTGGATCATATCCTCTTCACTAAGTCCACATGGTCTCCTCATCCAGTCACCCATCTGGCCTCCTAGAAGCGCTCCCAGGTCTCCAGATCTTCCCTGGATCATGCTCCTAAAGATATCCCTTATATCCAGTCGCATCAGCCTCCTCTGATGCTCCTTCTTGACCGCTTCTCCCTGATCTAGCTCACAATTAGATCAGAGTCTCCTCCTAGTACCTTGTCTGACTTCAGGCCCAACTCCTGGAGTCCTCCCTGCTTATCTGTGTCTAACTGGGCTTCCCTCAGAGTCCACCCACAGTCACCTGGGCCACCTGGCAACATCCAGTCCGCTTTCCCTTCAACAAAGGCTAAAGCTATCCAGATCACATCTGATCTCCATCAGATGTTCTCCAGAACCCCTGGCTCTCCTACCAGCATCCAGACAAGTCCCTAGCACCTCTGTGTGCCCTTGGGAATATCCTAATGTGTCCTCTTCATTGAGATCATGCTTTATCTGATCATACTAGAATTCCCAGATCACCTCCTGATCCTGGACCCAACCAGAACCCTTTGGATCTTTAACAAAAGACTCAAAGCCAACCGTCCTTCATCGCTCCAGGCATGCCCCTGGATGCTCCTCAGTCCCCTCTGGTCTCCCTTGCCACCTCAAGGCTCCCTGATCCATATCTGGCACCTTCCAGATATGTCTCCTCCTGGTACCTGTCACTGATGGCTTCCTGCCATGTGCC
>JBBPKM010000118.1:7873-21096 GCA_038089255.1 Austroboletus rostrupii
AACACCTTGTCAAAGAATTCGCCCGTTTCCTCCTCAAGCCCAGGAAGTAGAGCGAGAATGAACGATTTCATCACAGGTCGCAGATCGCGTTGGAGGGGTAGATAATACGTGTCGTAGACGTTGAGCAAAGTAGGCTAGACAAGCTCTCGATCAGATTCAAGTACAGAGAAGGCAGAAATCTCGTCAAACCTTGACTGACGTGGATGCGTATTCAAAGAATGGAAATAGCCCTGAGGACCAGAGTGGAAGGTCGCGCTTCAAGCCTTCGGTCTAGTGTCTCGTCAAGACATGCAACTGCTTACTTGGAAATGAACTCACTCCGAGGACAGAAAGGATGTGGATGTAGACATCAAGAGCACGTTGGTGCACTCCTGCTGGTAAAGCGGGGTTTAGACATTGGGAAAGACGTTTGGCAACGATAAGTTTATAGGGGATCTCCTTGAACTGGAGGTAGGATTGGAACGTCTAAACCGAGCAGTCGGTCACCAAGAACTGCTATCGGCTTGCGTGCGTACCTTGAGCAACTGCTTCAAGAATGCTATGCAGTCTGCCCACTCGTGTACGTTGTCGAATGCATTCAGACACTTCTCGACTTGCTGAGTGTACTTTTTGAACTTGGGGTCGGAGGCGAACAGCTGTTGGGTGGCTGCTACTTGAAGATCGTTCCCAGCCAGTTCATTTGGGCTACAAGGAGATGCTTACCCCGTTCGCTGGTTTTGGTGTAAGGGTGAGCGGATCCCGCTCCGGCAGCGTGTGAGCTGGCATCAGCTTCCTTAACGGCGACGGGCGTCTTAGCGGACATTCTTGTACGCCGTACGAGGCGGATCAGTGAGAACTTGCAACGAAGGCGACCCGCTGGCACTCGGCGGGACGGATGAGTTTGGACTAGTATTACGGTGCTCGGTAACTGTCACGTGACAGAACCAATCCCCCCTCCCTGACCCAGCCCATCCCCTTCACCCCGTTCCACCACTCTTTTGCGCTGAGCAGAGCCCTGTCTTGCGTCTGTAGCTTCTCCACACTCAGCCATGTCCCTCCTGCACACTTCACAACCACCGATCTTAGTCGGGTCGAGTAGTACGCCGTACCAGTCTCTTGGACTGCCGCCAGACTAGGTTCCACCGAAATCGCCTGCAAACCTCGGATTGATACTCCCCGACCGTCAGGGAGTGCTGCTGTCACGGTCAGGTTACGCTGATGCCCGATAGCGCGTTCCAGTAGGGTTATCATATCAGCCGTCTGGGATGCAAAGCAAACGACCGAGTCCCTGGCAGTGATCAAAGCCGCATTAGGAGTGGTCGACATCGTTGCTTCTTGGGGCCTGCTTTGAGCCTGGTATTACCAAATGATCAGCCCTGTATACCAGCCCGAGCGCAACAACATGTGACTACCTTTCCCGAAAGCATGGTACGTAGGACTTGAACCAGAAGCCTCCCGCCGGATGCCGCAAGACTGTCCTGCATCTGGAGGAAATTAGTGCCTTCGGGTATCCGCTGTCCAAGCATTCACCATGACGTCATCAACTAGGATCTAGGACAATTCAATCCTCACCATCCGTTCCGTGGCCCAAATATGGCCAGAGTCCACTAGCTTCCCCGCTCTCCGGCTCACCTCACCCATCTCAATGACACACACTCCCGTTTCCCGCTCACCAGCCATCAAGGCGCGCTGGATTGGTGCAGGTCCACGGTATGCTGGGAGTAGACTCGGATGGACGTTCAGACGCTGGGATTCGGGGAAAAGGCGGAGAATAGTCCCAGGGAGGATTCGCCCAAAGGAGGCAGTAATGAGCAGATGAGATGTATTTTGCAAACTAGAATTATTGGTTTGCGAAACAAAAGGCGATGGAGGCTGTTATAGAGAATAAGTCACTGTTATACACGCGCCACAAAGGCGAGTCCAACTTACAAGCCACTTTTTGAATAAAGCCTTATCTTCTGGTATTGTGTGTATTGGTACGTTCAAAGCTTCCCCTACCATCTTGAGTGGTGCTGCAATTGGTAAGAGGTGGACTGCGAAAAGGGTACGGTGAACCCACAGACGTCTAGTCGCGAACCTCTCCGGCCCATTCTTCCGTCAGGGTTTGTGACAATGTGAAGACTATCCCAAACATCTGTTTTTATGAAATGTCACCCATACTCATTGCGTTGTTCCGCTAATTTTACGCGTGTCTGGACTCGTCGAGAGACTCACCTTTCGCGTCGTAAATTTCCTTGAATACTGCGCACGAAAACAAGTCTCGCCCACAGAATAGGATGGTAAATGGGTCTCTGATAAATGAGTGCTCGTTTGAAGAAGATGCGAGGCTGTTGAATTTTTGTCGAGGACCGCGAGACCGAAGTGCCTGACCCCGTGCTTGCTTTGCCTTGTACCAGCAGGTGAGTGAATTAGTTGACACTGAGAACTGCCTTCTTGCCGGCGTCACGCTAAAGGGTGGACTAGAAGGTCTTAGCAGCTGGTAGAAGTAGGTAAAAGGAGGACTGTGGTGAACCGGCATCTTCTACCAGCAGACTTACCTAACACGACGATGCGAAATTGGGACCAAGGTTCCAGAGTAGATAACCAAGAATTTAAAAGCCAATAATATACAGAGCGCGAAAACAACCAAGAGCCGAGTCTACGAAGCTGTAGATATACTATGAGGTTCTGGTGCGGCTATCTCAGGATCATCACCAGTAATGATATTGCGCATCTTCGTCGGTGCTTTAGGAGTGTGCAGCTCTGGTACTATGGAACCTGAACGAGAGGGCGCTGCCGATATTCCCGCAGAGCCACGGGCGCCCTTAGACTTGCCAGTCTTGCCTAGTACAGGCGCAGATACAGAAACGACGGATTTTGGTACCACAACCTTGTCCGAATCTGCGATCCTTGCGGCGGTTGACGCTGAAGCCGACGTCAAGGCAATAGCAAAGTCCGACTCCTTTTCGCCGACCCACGAACGAGCAAACCAGCGACCACCTGCAATGCCCCTGATCTCGCGGTTTGCAACTCTCCACTGACGAACTTTGGCACCTGTTCGAACCAAAGGCTGCACAGGGGCGAACCCTGTTCCAATTTTCGGCGGGGGCTGGACCGGGAAAGGTTTCGAGGGTAAGGGGTACACTGGCATGGGAAGTGGTACGCTCTCCTCGGGCTGCTCAGGCACAGGTATAGGAGGTGGAGGCGGTTCCACCTCTTCGGGTTCGGGTGATGGACCACGTGAGACGGGGAGGGGCGACGATGGCGCTGTAATTGTGAGTGCTGAAAACATATTTGAGGACATGGCCGGTACGAGCACGACTTTTACTTACTTTCGCTCATTGCGGCATCCTCTGTAGCAGGGGGGACTGTCAAATTTTTGGTTCCTCTACACACAACATCGGTCAGAACCACATTCATTTGTAAAACCAAGGGGTAATATACCTAGCAGGCACTTTAATTTTGGGTTTGGGAGCAGCTGCAGCTTTGCGAGATGCGGCCTTTTTCTTGGGCGGTGGTTTCTCTTGTAGAGCGACGGCGCTGGTGGTCTGTGTGTCCTCATTGTCTGGAGGTTCTCGAGGTTCTATTAGCAATGGTAGTCTGTTCGCCGCAAAAACGACGTAAGAAAACTCACCGTCGGGCTTCTTATCCTCCTTGTCCTGTTTGTCGCCCTTGCGGGGTCGCGATGGCTTCTTTGGTGGTGCCTTGCGCTTCGTTCCAGCTGATACACTGGCGGCTGCAGGTGCGGAGATGGACTGGGCTGGTTCGTCGTCGTCAATCAACTGGTCCTCTTCGTCTTCCTCGTCGACTTCTTCTTCACTGTGCGGCTGGGGCTGGGTGTGATTCTGCGGTACGCTCTTTCGGGCGAGGTTGGAAGAAATGCTCGGAGAGGATGACTTGCCCTTGGCTTTCTTGTCGCCGACCAGCAGCTTGACTCTGAACTTGGAGCCGCGCGATGGTGGTGGTGTAGGCTCTTCGCGCAGGGTGGATATTTGGGGTGCGTCCATGTCTACGTCGTCGTCCATGATCACGAACCACGTATGTCGTCATTTCTCATTTCATTTTCTCACACGCTATGGTGGAGCGAATGTAAACCGAGCCTGCAAAGTACTACTCAAACCTCGTTGCGAACATTCTGGTATCACACTGCAATCTAATCAAACGGCTTGTGATCCTGGCCAGGCTTTGAAGCGAAAGTTGGAGTTTAGCCAAGTCAGCCTTCACAGTTCCCGCATTCGCTTAGTCAGCAAGGAAACACCGAGTTGCTCCGCTGACCTGCAACTTTTGAGTGCGCACCCAGTAAATCACAGGTCGGTATGCCCAGTCTCTTTTCTGCCACTGAAAACCCGCTAATTATCACGCAGCCGCTCAGTGCTGTCATATTCCCTCCTTCTTCCGGCCTCTTTCATAGACAAATCTTTCCAAACGTGCCATGTCGTCGACATTGAACGTATGTAGTCCCGGTATTTGTTCCAGCTTCATTTACCGTTTGCTGCAGGTCGCGCGTTATACGGCTTTGGCGTCGGGCATTTTCTACGGCATTTACCATCACCGCTCATTGCAGAAAGCGCACGACCAGCAAAAGGAAAAACATGCTGTTCACCACCGCGAGCAACTAATAGCACAGGCCAAGGATGCATGGCGCCAAAAGAAAGAGAGTGCCAAGGGCGACGGTGGTATGTCACTTGGAGTTATCATGTACCCTTCTGCTGTGCATTTCTGACATTTCTCGCAGTGGTCACAGACCCAGAAGACCCTCGGTTTGACTTGGAGAAACTTGTTGCTAAATGGGAGAAAGAGTATCAATAGAGGTTTTCACCCCCGCCGTCTCGTCATCAATATACCTTGCTAGAAAACAAAGTTTGTCCGGCAAGGTTGCTAGCTTGTTGAGAGCCAAGCTCTCCTCGAACGCCCTAGATACGCACTCTTGACGAGTTGTCGAACCCCGTACATTTTAATGACGCGTGTACTTGTTCATTGGAGTCGTGAGCGACTGTGTGCTGCTGGACGCGACGCGTCTCAGCGCTCTACATATAACTTCGGCACTTCGATATACCAAACAAAGTACACTTTTAGTCTCTTCCGAATATCTATTCTTTACGGAAATGAAGCCACCGGTGCAGGACGAGGACATGGAAGATGATCTTGCCGCTGAAGAGGAGAACAAACTGATCAACGAGGTTTGTCTTGCTAGTCACCTGTCCTTGATATCTGAGCCAAGTCACCCTCGCAGGAATACAAAACATGGTTAGAACGCTGCTTCAAATTACCATGTAACGAACTCATGTACACTTTTCACCGCCAGGAAAAAGAACGCGCCGTATCTGTATGATTTAGTCGTCACACACGCGCTAGACTGGCCCAGTCTAACGTGCCAGTGGTTCCCTGACAAAGAATCGTATGTGTTGTCCCGCTCGAGGCACAATCGCACTCACCACGCCTTTCGCAGTCCCCCAAACAAGTCCTACACCGTTCATAGGCTGTTGCTTGGAACACACACGTCTGGTCAAGCACAAGACTACCTCCAGATCGCCACCGTTCATATACCGAAACGCGACGGTCCCTTGGCAGACAGGCTCGATCGGAGCGACTACGATGACGAGCGTGGCGAGCTCGGTGGACACACCATTCCAGCCCAACCGCGCATCCAAATCATTCAAAAAATCAACCATGCGGGCGAAGTGAACCGTGCGCGTTACATGCCACAGAACCCCGACTTGATCGCGACGAAATCCATCACCGGAGAAGTTTTCGTCTTTGATCGGACGAAGCATTCCAGTGAGCCGGAGCGTGGAGGCGTGTGTAAGCCAGACATCAAGCTCGTCGGGCAGACGAAGGAAGGGTGTGTTGATCACTCTTTTATTCGGGCTGAAGAGTTGATGGGTTCTAGGTTTGGCCTTGCGTGGAACCCGGTAAAGACGGGACTCATCCTTGGTGCATCCGAGGATATGACAGTTTGTCTTTGGGACGTGAATTCATACAGCAAAGAGAAGAATACTCTTGATCCTGCTGCTGTTTACAAAGGTCACACATCTGTTGTTGGAGTAAGTTTTCCAGGAACGACCTTTGGTATCAGTGCTGAGCGTTATTGTAGGACGTTGACTGGCATCCATCGAAAGAAAACGTCTTCGCAAGTGTTGGTGACGACAAACTACTCCTCTTGTACGTGCTTTTATCGTCTTTGGGAAACATCCTGCCATATTGTGCTAGGTGGGATACGCGGTCTCCAGCGGAGCCGACTACAAAAGTTCAAGCGCACGATCGTGAAATCCTTTCCTGTGCCTTCAATCCTGCTCAAGAGTGCCTCCTTATTACTGGTAGTGCAGACAAGGTAGGAGTTTTGAGTCTGTTCTGGCACCTGTTACCATGCTTGTTTGCTAGACCATTGCCCTCCACGACATTCGTAACACCTCGAAGAGAGTACATACTTTCGAGTCACACACCGACGAAGTTTTGCACCTCGCATGGTCGCCTCACGTTGCTTCAGTATTTGCTTCTGCATCAAGTGACAGACGGATCAATGTATGGGACCTTGCACAGATCGGGGTCGAACAGACACCTGATGACCAGGAAGACGGGCCACCGGAACTCATGTTTATTCACGGGGGTAAGTCGCCGACTTCCGCAAGGTCTCAGGAGTTCGCATTTAAACTCGTTTATCTAGGTCACACCTCTCGGCCGTCTGATTTCTGTTGGGCACCGGGCCTTGGTGAACAGTGGACAGCGGCAAGTGCATCCGAAGATAACATCATTATGATTTGGCAACCCACTGCACGGATCTGGGCTGGTGACGATGTCAAGGTCGATGAAAAGGAGCTCGAGGGAGATGTTATGGAGGGCATCGAGGAGCCTGGTCCGTCGAACACAACCACGAGCAGCAAGCCGGCAGCGAGGAGTGGAACGACGAGTGTGAGAAGTCAGAGCATGAGCATCAGTGCGACGGCAAGCATCTCAGGGGCCGATGTTGAAGAAGAAAGTTAAATAGATACACCGATGGTAGTCCCAAACGCACATGGTCGCCCTCGAGAATGGAATATTCCCTGGACAATCTAGTGTTTACAAGAGCAACATTCTGGCCAGCTCGAATAATACTGAAAAGGGCGTGTGTCAGACGGTATGAACAGCGGGTGACTGATTGGGGTGACTGGCCTCCACCTAGAACCACGAATAAAACGATTCCTAAAGCCCACAAGCTAACCGGGCTCCTTTTTGATAGCTGCTCCTGTCGTGAAGGCTTGACGGCTTTCTTGCCTGTCTTGACTGCACTAGCGAACTGAGCGTTTTTGTGTCGCATCTCGAATTGGGTAGGCTAAATGTCTGTCAGGCACACACATAAGTCATCATAAATATGATAAACCCACCATTTTCAATGAAAAATTGCAGTGGAACGAGCGACGCGGGGGGAGGGATTGGTATTGACAGTAGGAAGTAGTCACGGTAGTGGGTGTATGTGTACCACTCAGGTTGTGACACGCAGGCATGCATGTTTGGCAACAGCCCCGGATCCAAACAACCGCCCCCACCGTCCACATATGGCCCCAAAAAAGAAAACATCACTCAAAGCGACTCTTCAATCGCAACAATCGAGACTGAAATCCAAGGAAAAGGCAGAACGTGCCGCAAAAGTCTCTGAACAGAGGCGAAAGCCGTCCAAGCACAAGGGGCCCGCGCATCCGCCGACCGTTCCGTTCAAGCCCACGGACAGGATCCTCCTCATAGGAGAGGGAAACTTCTCGTTCGCTCAGGCGCTCGTCGTAGACGCCCCATCGCCCCTGGAACACCTCGCACCGGCCAACGTCACAGCGACCTCATACGACTCTGAAGAGGAATGTTTCTCCAAATACCCAGATGCAGAAGGCATCGTAGACACCATCAAGCAACGCGGCGTCGAGGTTCTGTTTGGCGTCGATGCTACCCGACTAAATAAACATCCGGTATTGAAGAAAAGACGGTGGGACCGGATTGTTTGGAACTTCCCGCACGCAGGTAGGTATTTGACCGTGGGGCTGATGTCTGATTGACTCTTTCACTCGCCAAGGAAAGGGTATCACGGACCAGGACAGAAACATTTTGTCCAATCAACATCTTATTTTGGATTTCCTCCGTTCCGCACCACACTGTCTGACACTTGGACCGATACCAGTCGTTCATCTTCCTCGAAAGCGCAAGCGAGACGACGACGACGACGCCCGCGGGGATAGCATCTCTGATTCGGACGTAGACATGGCCTCAGTAACCAGCAGCGCGAGGGGGACGGTGCTGATCACACTCAGAAACGTTCCTCCATACAACGCATGGTAGGTTCAATTTAACACGCGATTTCACCATTAATGCAGCCACAGGGACGTTCCCCGACTGGCCAAATCTGCACTAAAGCCAGAAAAAAGCGGCGATGAACCCAAACCGCGGTACAAACTCTTGCGATCGTTTGCGTTCCATCGACACATGTGGAAAGGCTACGAGCATCGAATGACAAAGGGTGAAAGAGCACACGGACACGGAAAAACAGGCCAGGGAGGAGAGGAGAGGACCTGGGAGTTTTGTTTGCAAGATTAGACTTCCGATAGCACCCTCGATACTAGGATGGTGGTAGCTCTGTACTCTGTCCCTCCTCCAGCCCCTTCTTGAACCCCTCTAACGTTCTTGCTAGTTTCCCCCCACTTGCTTCGCTGAGCACCGCGGCGAGTTGCATTGCAGGCGAGCTGAGCAACCCGACGATCTGAGCCCGCAGGGTATCAATGGTCGGTAGTTTCGCCACGTCCTTGACTCCACTGGCGGAGAACACACGCCCCTCGATGAGTGCGCCCATGACCTTGAGTTCGGGCGACAGCACTGGCCTGACCTTTGGGACGGGTCTACCAGGAATCCAGTCCGAGTCCTCTTCTTTCCCCTTGCCTTTGGTGGGCGTCGCGTCTACCTGGTCCGGCTGGTCCTTCTTTGGGGGTACCACGCGGTCGATGGCGCGAATGATGGCATTTAGCTGGGGTGGACTGAGCGAGGGCAGAGTGAGAACGGCAAATCCGCCTTGGACGAGTTTCGCGATCTGACTCGTCTTGTCCGCATCAATGGGCGCAAAGTCGCGTAGTGCGACGCCAAAGATGGACGTCCGCATGACCGTGAGGGCCGGCGAGGGCGAGGGCGAGGGTGAAGGGGCAGACCGTGCACTGGCGAGCTCGATCTCGCGCCTGAGTTCCTGCAGTTTCCGGGTGGTGAAATCCTTGTGCTGGAGGAAGAGGATGGGTGCGCGCTCGCTCTGTGCCAGCATGCGGGTGTACTGGTTGTAGAGAAAGGACTTGCGCTCGGCGTAGCGGCGGGGGGCGGGCTTGCCGTCGTAGACAATGGGGGGCTCGACGGAGACGGCATACGCGCGGACGAAGAGGCGCGTCGGGCAGAGGACGCGGGGCTGCATGGAAAAACTCAAAGAAAACTCAAAGAGTGCTGGAGAGAGTCACGCGAAGTCACAGGTCCTTTTCGTCACGTTGTCTTTTACTTCGAAGGTGCTCGCTAAGTGGACTCTGCGCTGCATGTCCGTCCCATTCCTCGACACAGTCGCGTTGCACTCACTTGCTCGACAGGGACGACGACGATGCGTTTCTGTACGGTGTCACGGGCGCGACGGTGGTCGCAACCTCCGGTAAGAACAGCTTAGACTTGGGCTCTCGGGGCTCCGAGAGAGCCTTCGAACGCTGTATTTTCGTTGCTCAATACTATCAATTTTTTGACATATCTGCTGTCGTGTGTGATCATCAGTGTCGCAACCGTGAGTCTTCGTCCGATGTTCTTGCGCTGTCACTCAGCTCTTGCAGTGTCCCAGTCGAGGCAGTAAGGCCGTCCAATGGCGTGCTCGAGAACCTGGAGGCCAAGGCAGAGGAGGAGCCCCCATTCGGCCCACCGCCTGTCGAGGATGAACTCGAAAACGAAGAAGAAAACGAGGAAAACGGGGAAAACGGCATAATAGAGGAGGACGAGAGCGATGAGGACGTACGTGCTCCAAGGCGGTCTTGATATGCGCCCTTACAGCTTGTTTTCAGGATATCGAGATCATCATGGAACCAACATCACGCTCCCTCGATTTCCGGTAAGCATACACTCGTCTCCGTCCTCCCGCTTGTGCCAATTCATGCACAGACAACAAAATGCCACAGGACGGCCACATCAGCCTCGTCCTGTAACTCAAACGAGTAAACGTACACCAGTTTTCTTTGCGTCTACCTTAATGCTCACACACTTGAAGCCCTACCTTCGCAACTTACAACAGAGTACACCCCTCACGAGCGAGGTGCCCCAGCGAAACCGCTTCCACTACCCATCACCTCCGTACCCCCTGTCGTCACTACAGACACTCGATCAGACGATGGTCCAGACCCCACCACACTCCCGCCTGCTACTGCCCCCCCCTCACACCCAACAATAAATCCCGATTTACCCGGGATTCTCGACGGCCGTTCGATCCTCGAAGTTGATCTCAGCGCAATGGCTGAAAAGCCGTGGCGTCGACCAGGTTCAGATATCAGCGACTGGTTCAACTATGGGTTCGATGAAATATCTTGGGAAGCATATTGTTATAGAAGACGGGATCTTGGGGATCTCGCAAATGTACTCAAGACCAACGTCCTCGTACGTGTGCATCCCCAGAGTCCTCTGCAGAGGCTGAGATTGCTGTGCAGAACTTTGCAGCCATGCCAGAAGACCAACTCACGGCACTACCTCCCGACTTGCGAACGATGGTCATGACTGGTGCCAATGCAATGATGAACAGTAACTCGAATGCCAACATGATGGGACCCAACGTAGGAATGAACCCCATGATAGACATGTCTGGCATGGGAGCGATGAACATGTCGATGGGCATGGGCATGAACGGCGACTTGAGTATGCAGATGCAGGGTGGAGGCCCGATGATGCAAGACGGCCCAGGACCCGGCCCTGTAGGACCTGTCGTGACGAATGGTACACCCGAGCAGGGTGTGCAGATGGGCATGCAGGACGGGTACGGAGGTGGCCCAGGTCCCGGCATAATGGGAATGGGGATGAATGCTGACTACGGTATGCAGGTATGGTTGAGTCCCTCTTACTTCTAGCTACACATAATGAAATCCGTGGCGTCCACGCGGACATGTATTGTTCCTAAGCAGGAGCAAGGTCCTATGGGACAGGGAATGTACGGTGGCATGGAAGGCAACGCGACCCCCGTGACGGTACCGGTGCAAACACCTGTTCAAGGACCCACTCCAACACCCGGTCATGTTGGTCGTGGGGCGCCTCCTGTACAGTTTCGTGGGAGGGCCATGGCGCAGGGATTACGTGGACGGGGCGGGTTCGTTGGTCGCGGAAGAGGTAGATATGATGGTCGTACGTCATCTCCAACGAACCATTGTGACATCTGGTTGATCTATTTTTCGAATCAGCGCCTCAAGGCCCTGCTAGGCCAGCATCCCCGTTGCCTCCTGGCGTTCCAACCGGTCCTCGGAATCAAAATAGATACAAGGACAGAGATGGGAATGCACCTGCGGTTGAGGGTTTGGACTATGGTGGAACTGCCAAGGATAATGGTACGAGGACGCCATCAAGAGAACCGGAAGATCGTGGACATAGCAGGCAAGTTCATACTATTTGATTTTCGGTACAACCCTCTGACATCTTATTAATAGGAAGCGTCGCATTTCACCAGGCTTGGATGATAATCGCGGATCTAAAAGGCGCTGAACTATTTTATATGACTTTTTTTTTTTATTGTACAGCGTCCCGGTAACACCTTGCAATGTCACGAGAATTGACCCGTGAGGACGTGCCACATTTTTAGATCAGGAACCTTTTACTTGTTTCCTGTCCTGTTAAAAAGATGTTCGACTAGTACTAGTTGTACAAGATCTCTCTTTACGACCGTCCGTGAATTTTTCCGTTTTTAAAAGAAAAACCGGTACATGAACTTAGCAGATGACTTTGTGTCGGTGTGTATCCTGATCGCCAGGACCATGTGTGGCGTATCAGCACGCGCACGAAGAATCCGGATGGGTATATGGGCTCGAGAAAGCCCCTGTGGCGCATCACTGTTCCGCGGCTCATACTTTTAGACTGCCCTGGAGCCTCAGCATCTCTGCCCAACCATCTTGCAAAGGGATAACCATCGTGACGGCGTGCAACCGAATAGCACGTGTGTCCTGGCCTAGGAACGTGTCGCCCAAATATTCTTCGAGGCTAACAAACATCAGCAACTGGTCAAAAAATACTCAAGTGTAGTATCTGTTGATCCAAGGTGCAGTCTTCCTGGGCCCCGGTCTCGTCGAAATCTGAGAACCCCCAACGCGCCAAAAAGCTCTTGCTGATACGAACACGCGGAGAATTTTTCGTTTGACGGGGAATCATGTCCACAGTGACATCCACTCGTGTCCATCCGTTTTTTTTTTTCTTCATGGAGAAAACGATTCGCATCACTCGGAATATGCCTAAGGATTGAAAAAAAAAAACCCTTTTTTTGGCTAATAGCATCTGCTTACTAATACCACGAGTGTTGCGCGTGACATTGGACCACCGGGTGGTTGGTTCCCAACGTGGAACATCGGGAACCAAGGAATGCGTATGCGTGGGCGAAAGCCCGATGCACTGCTACCCTGAGAGCGACTTGCGTGGGTGGGGTACTCGTGCCAAGCGAAGCGCAACGGGGCAATGACGGGTATCAACGGGGTGTCGTTCCTTGAGCCTGAGAGTGTGTGTGCGGGAGCGGCGAGGCAGGTCATCATCGGTTTCCCTCGTTACCACAGCGGCGGCGAGCCTAAAGGTACTATCGGGCATGCACTCGGAGGATATTTTTTTCCGGTCCGCGAGCGGTGCACATTGGTGACACGATGGGCTGACTTTCCCAGGCGCAACAAGTGGGTGCGATGCCTGTGCCATGCGCTCGCGTTGGACGATCATTGCATGACACATTGGAATTGCACCGCTCGACGAGAACTTCCCAAGACATAGGTACCTGCGCTGCTGGTGCTTTGCACCGCCAATCACCTCCGAATGTGTATCACGACGGCCAAAGATCGGCTCTATACTATTCACCCATCCGAGCTCTTTCTGTCTTGCCCAGCGGGCGTCTTCATTACATGAATCTGACGGGGCCTTTGTGCACATTAATGTATTGGAAATACTGAAATACAAAACATTATTTATTTAAGTAAGTAATCGATAAGTCCATGTAACTTTTTCTATTGGCTGCTTGCCTAAAAATCTGATTCGTTCGTTGCTGCAATGATCCCCAAGAACGTGATGCTAGC
>JBBPKM010000119.1:0-21029 GCA_038089255.1 Austroboletus rostrupii
AATACGTTGGACTTCTCGATCTGCACCAGTTTGTGCATCAAACCGTTTCGTGGCAATAGCATCGATCTCATCGATAAAGATGATGGCGGGCGCATTTTCGCGTGCGAGTCGGAAGACGTCACGGACCATACGAGGACCCTCACCCAGGTACTTTTGTACAAATTCACTGCCGACTACACGGATGAATGAAGCAGTTGTGTGATGGGCAACAGCTTTTACAAGCATGGTCTTCCCCGTCCCTGAAAAAAGAATAAGCGCGATGAAGTAAATAACGTATATGCGATGGTTACCTGGTGGGCCATACAACAATACACCACGCGGGGGATCGATGCCAATCTTCTTGTAGAGCTCAAAGTGAGTCAAAGGCAACTCGACCGCTTCTCTGATTTCCTGTTTTTGCGAATCCATTCCACCCACATCTGAATACGTGACATCGGGTTTTTCCTCCTTCGTGAGCATAGCAATGGACGAGTCTGCTTCGGGTGGGAGAATATCAACAAGGGCATTGGAGTGACGGTGGAGAGCGACAGATGATGAAGGTTTCAACAGCTCCCTGTCCAGTGTCGACAAGATCCTCACGACATAATTTGATCCGGTTGTCGAGCCCACGATGCCGGTTTGCTGGTCAATTGCTTCCAGAAATTGACCAATGACAAGGGGCACGGACTTGATGCGCTTGACTTCCTCCTGCGCACGAATAAGCTCACGCTTAAGATTAGCCTGCTCGTCCTTGATATAGTTTTCCTGTATATCGAGGAGTTCGAGATGCCGAGAGAGTTTCTTGTACTTGGTGTAGAGATCCTCTTCCTGGAGCTCTTTGTAGAGGGCAGACTTTTCGGTCACGACCGACTCAAAAGTGGGCTCCTAGGCGACGTCTTGTACCCAAAGCAAGCTGGTAGACTGTAGGGACTCACTTCCTTTTGTATTTCTTTTCCGACGTCCTCCATGGTGGTGATCTTGGCTGAAAGCGATACGCGTGCAATGACGCGTTCATACCAATGTGGTGGGAAACACCTGCCATTCTTGATTGCATTTTAGACCAGCCATCTCTGGGCGAGCGGTTGACAGTGAAAACGACCATGGCACACGTCGTCCAACCCCTCGATCAGCCCTCGAACTATAAGGACTCGCAAAGTAGACTGGAGAGGTCCAAGCAACAGGAGCTCCTCTCCAAGTCGACCACCTTATATGTACGCCATACGCTCGAAGGGTACCATTGTGCTGACACGCGCTCTCCAGATTGGTAATTTGAGTTTTTACACGACAGAGGAACAGATATATGAGTTATTCAGTAAGTGTGCCAGCCCGGAAGATGGCGGCGGAATCAAGCGCGTAATTATGGGGCTCGACCGTAACACCCGGTGCGGCTTTACTCTGTCCGTCGTCCCTCATTTGCTCATGCTCTCCCATTTATGAAGTACACCTTGCGGATTCTGCTTTGTAGAGTATTACACACACGCTGAAGCCCTCGCGACCATGAAGTACGTGAGCGGGACGAAACTCGATGAACGCATCATACGTTGCGACCTTGACCTCGGTTACAAGGAAGGACGTCAATTCGGTCGCGGAAAGAGTGGTGGTCAGGTTCGGGATGAACACAGGCAAGATTACGATCCGGGCCGCGGAGGGTGGGGTGCGCAGGCACAGTTAGACAGGAGAAGAGAGGTCGAAGATCGCTATGCTGACGTGCAAGATGGCCCAGGCGCTGTTGCTAGTGGCGGTGGAGACTGGAAAGAGACTGAAACCAAGCAAACTCTCAAACGTGCTCACTCTCCAGAGGATGAAGGGGAGAGTGCAAGATTAGTTCGTGGGATACCTTCGCTAATTCCTGGACTGACTCGTTATTTCAGGCTCAACGTCCACGAATCGACGACCCAGACGTTGAGAGAATGTGAAACGGGATTCTTTATTCTATGCTCTAGTTTATGCAGTACACCTTGCAGTGTAGGCCTCATGCTGACTATGCATAATGATGGGTGCTTGAAGGTACGAAATCATCGGACAACGTAAGCCCGCACTAGGAATTTCGTGCCAAATGTGTCGGGCCTGAATAGCGTCTGGTGAACGCGTCGAACTATATGATACGAATCCGATATCGACGGAGTCCGAATCAAGTATCTCGAGTAAAGGGAAAACTCATCCGCCTGTCTTCTGGATGGTGAGCATATGTAGCAGGGCCATGAATGGCATCGCTCACAGGTGAACCTGGTGAATTTCAGGTTTGTCCCCCAGAATATAGATGTTTTTGCGTTCAAGAAAGTCCTTGACACAACCCACCGAGGATCTTGGGGGAAACCCCCACGTGCAAACTTGTCTACCATTGCTCATGGTTCCAGAAGAAGTCACGCCGGAAAAGGACCCTTGCTCCAGAGCTATTCTGCGTCCTTTGACACCTCTTAGGTTTCGAATAGTGGGAGGCTCAGTGCATGAGGAAGCCGTGACGATATGCCCTCCTATCGCCATGTTCTCCAGCTTAGTAAGGTTCATTTGCAAGAAGTCGGGGTGTGAGAGCGCAATGTACGCTTTGCCTGTTGGCAAAAAACGAAAGAGCTGCAATTGGACTAGGGTGGGGTAAGAACGACACTGGAGAAGAAAAAATACCAACTATTTTCGACACCAACAAGTCCCTCACGCCTCACGGCCCTCTCAATGTCAGAGGGGAGGGTTGACCGGGGCAGATTTTCCAGTTGAATGTGTCGTCTGGCTGCTACTTACATGTTTCGCTGCTTTACATGAAAAAAAAGAAAAGAAAAAACGACAACTTACCACCGAGTATTTTTTCTCCCGCTGGTTTCAATGCTCGACATATTATCCTCGTTGGAAGCATCTTTGACGGTGTAAGTGAGCCAAAGGTGTGGCATCTTTGCCAGTCATGTGATCATTTACTTAAGTATCTCTGTCTCGTACCACGATGTCCTCGAGGACCGATCAGCGAAGGCGCGAACGGAGCTGGGAGCGAGAAGATAGAGACAGGGACAGAGATAATCGATATTCAAGAAGTACAAGGGCAGGTGGACATCGTGGTCCTGCACGCCGACGGGACAGTCGCTCGCGAAGTCCCAGAAGAGGTGTGTTAAACGACAATTCTGAACGATCAGAGTATCTCATCGTTGAAAAGACAGGCGGGACCACGATAGGGATAGAGAGCACAAAGGCTCGCGGAGAGTCGACAGGCGTGATTACGACCGGGGTCGTGAGGACCGCAGACATGATAGAAAGGAAGACAGAAAGAGCGAAAGAAAGCCTGAAAGGAAGGATGAAAGAAATGATTATTATACTCCAGAGCGAAATACTCCCAAAGACGAGGACGTTCGTGGCAAAGAACATTTGCGACAAGGTGAATTTCAGCGCCAGCAAGAGGCACGCCCCGACGACCAACCCGCAATTCGGACTCAGTCTCCGAAAGGTGAGCCATCAGTTGATTTTTACCCACTGATATTAAAATGGGATGTTAGATGACGCTTCTGTATCAGTTTCTAAGCTTATTCCAGAACCAGATATCCTGGTAGAGGAGGGGGAAGAAATGGATGTCACCACAGCTGAGGATGAGTCCATGGTGGCCATGATGGGCCTCGCGGGCTTTGGTTCCACTAAAGTATGAGCACGTTCTTCGTCCTTTCATTTACTAATCATTCCACGCCTAGGGGAAGCATGTCGAGGGAAATCAAGACGGTGGGGTCAACGTCAAGAAAATGCGAACGTGGCGTCAATACATGAATCGGTAGAGTCTATATTTTAATGTCGACTGCGTGCGTCTGACTTACCCTATTTCGTGGTAGACGTGGCGGATTCAACCGGTGGGTTTACTTGCTCTCACTGTCTTTGGTAAACTCACACCATGCTGTAGGCCGCTGGATAAGATCAAGTAGCCGTTGCTGCGGTATCGGGATCCAAGATAAGTGACGCCCTTCACCTCCATACGCGGTTTTTATCCTGGGGATATATTAGTTCTTTCCTCGTGGTACATAGCTTCCATAGCGATGCCTATCTTTTCAGGTTGGAACCGCTGAATGATTTGAAACAAAATATCTATCTGGGACATTCGTATCAACAACTAACCTATTGATGCTAATACATTGCCTGTAACGGCGGAAGAGGTAGCTCAGACGGGACAAAACTACATGATGGAACAAAAGCGAGAAATGTGATGCTTGCAAGGAAGAGAAAGAACATGATGTCCAACTGAATCCACTGATACTATACTTAGAACCCATGCAGCTTGATGGTGTTCTTCGGGATACCCTCTTCGGTGAGAAAGTTTGAAATCTTGACCCTTTGATCACCCTGGAGTTGAATGACTTTACCCATCTCCTCATCGTCCACAAGATTGCCGTTGCAAGCGAATTCCTGTGGCAGATTGATGAAATTGATTTAGAGACAAAATTAGATAACAAACCTTCTTGAAGGCTTTGAGGAGTTTCTTGGGGTCGTACTCTGTGGGAAGAATGAGACCCTGCATCGCCACGAAGAGCAACCGCCAGCTCACCCTTGGGGAGGCCTTGCAGTGTTGTCAGAGTTTTTCTCCCGTTCCTTTGCTGAATGCGGATGTGAAGGTAATTCTGAGTAGAGCCGACGTCCTGGTTGCTCCCAAGAGGATCGCCCTCATCAGCAAAAGGATCTAGACGAGACGCCGCGTTAGTAAATAGGGTGGAAAGGTTGGATTGTTTCCAAACTGACCGAAAGAACTCAGATTCTGCACGTTCATGCGACGATGGAAAGTAAACGGATCTAAAGGAGGTGCTGTGTCTGGCAAGGTGCTGCGAAGAGACGATGAGAGTCGCGGGCAAGCAGACGAGTTGGTCACCTGACGAATTTATGTGACCCATCGCCGCGATTACTAAGCAGGCCAAATCCTTTCACCCAATGACTTCAGCAAAGAAGAGAACGAAACTACCGACGTTCCCTTATCATCCCAAAAATCGCGGTGGGCATCATTGGCTAGGTGCACCACAAAGACACTGATTTTTCCTAGCAAAGCGACTCAAGGAGTCCTGGATCCAGAATCACAAGATACGAAGCAAATGGAGGGCGCAAAAGAAAAGGGCAGTTCAGGCCACTGGTCCGGTCGTGGACATCCCCAGCCATTCTAATTCCAAAGGAAATCCGGACCCCACGTCGCGTACTTCCTCGGATCCACACTGCTCGCCCATGCCTGCACCGCCGCACGCTAAACAGTCCCTACGTAACCTCAGGAGGCTTGCCTATGCCCCCTCTCAAAATTTCCACACTTCGCGTCCCGAAAGAGTGCCTGAGTGCTCTCCCAACGGCAGCAGCCAGAAAGCAGCCCTAGGACGTGAAGCTAGACAGCCAAATATGAAGCTGCGCATGAACATTCTACTCGAGAAGATTAAACGCGACTTTTCATAACAATTATTATCATTATCTTCTGTTGTACCTCGGCGATTCCGTCCGGATGTAGTCAACTTATTGGGAACATAATGCTTCACACTTTGTTCTCTTTATCATCCGCTTTGTCTATCGTCATCTTTTGTTCTTCGTTTCCTCCGGGCTCATCCCCGCTCCCTCTCACAAATCTAGTCTCCAGCGTTTCCAAGAACGGACGTGATCCTATGGTCGTCACAGAGGTGATCGCAGTAGGATGATCACTCATATGTCCCGGCCCTGGGTCGTCCAGCTCGTCAACGAGGCCTATCGCTCGTGATTCGTCGAGGGACTCCGTACTTCCGACGATTTCTACTGTGGTCAGTGCGAGTGGTGATGGTGGAGGGCTTCGTGATTTTGAACGTCTTGCATCGTCGTGCAAGAATGGAATAGGAGAAAACATCGGGGTTGTGGGTGCAGATTGCGATGTACCAGGTGCAAATGCACCACCCATCAGAAACCCATTTTGGGGTGATTCTATAGGGAACGTATCCCAGGTAGACGTGACTAGGAGCGTTTTTTCTACTGCGCGGAGATATTTGCCAACAAATTTGTAGTGTTGTTTTGGACGAACAGAGAGCTCGCACACCCGTTGGATGGTGAATGGCGGATTGCTGGATCACGACTGTCAGTGGAACAATCGGAGAGACACTGTCTGACATACTCTTCGAACTCATGGAGTTGCTGAAAGATTCGATGCTTCATCTCTTTCGCTTCGTCTAGGTCCATACGAGCTTTGGGGATCTCATGAGAGTTCATCTGGTTGGGCCTGCGAAGAGGGAATGGTGGCAGCCGCAGATTCCCCGAGCTGTCCGGAACGCCTGTGGCAGGCTTTGAAGGCTCTGCGGACTGAGCATCGTCGGCAAGAAATAATGCAATGTTCTATAAGACATACGAGCTAAATATCTGAAACGCGGTGACACTTGGAACGTACTTGGACCATCTTATACTTTATCATCTCTCGAAGTAGTTGCCATTCTGTGCTACAAGGTAGTTAGAATAAATAATAGGGACATGTTGTATGACGCGGATCACTTTGGTTCGAGAGTGTCAGTGGACGCAATACGCTCCAAGACCAACTGATAATCTACCATGATCTATAAACTTGGGGCGCAGTGGAGTATATCATTGCGCCATACCTGCGTGCCACTCAAAACTTTGTGATAGATCGTAAGGGCATTCGGGAGTGGATGTCATGAGTAAGATGTACACTTGTCAGGATGGCTATCACCAAATGTGGGTAATGGCAACTAATCTCCTATGAAGTCACTTCGTCCCTTAAGAGCTCGCTTACCCTCGCCTTTGAGGACCACTATTTTTTTCTTGCCTAAAATTTTCATTGACCCAATTCTCATGTGATGTCGAGCCCTGTGTTAGGGTTGTGGGCGTGCTTTGCAAGTCAGCGGAAACACACGATCGGGCTGCAGGTGTCACTTCTTCGACCCGCATGACAGCTACCAAGCTGTTCAGTCGAAGGACCTTCGCCCAGATGCATCATCGTGGAGTTATCAGCGGAAAAACTGGTGCACGAATGCTCCCGGATCTCGTGGTTGTTCAAAAAGGGCTTCGCCGTAGAACTGCCAATTCCAGCTAAGACAATGGAACACCATGCTCCTGTCCAATTTGGCGCACTGGGGCCGCGTGGGATGCCAGCCAAATCCATTCAAACCTTTTTTTGAATAGCACAAGTCCAAACTGAGGCGTTCACCATGTCGCCCTTGGCTAGGTTGTTTGGGTCGCGCAGTATCATGGCAAACGGGATCAGCAATAACAGGCACTTGGAACTCCTCAAGTCGTATGCCCCAGACTGGTGCGTGAGTTCAGAAACTGGCACATAATGTGTACTGAGCACAACGTCCAACTTAGGATTTTAACAATAGTTTTGGCGTGGGTTTCTTGCCCGCCAACAACTGCCTTCACACTCAAGTTTCTACAGTGTTGTATTCTTTGCTTTAAGCCCGATTCATGGCTTCAGGCGAGAATTTTCCGTCGATGATGAAACGTAGGTCGCCATTGAACTAGTACGCAACCTAACGGTAATAATTCTCACCACTGTTTTCTTCTAGGATTCGTTTTCCGTAAGCTTGCTTCAGAATATCATACATTTTGATGCTCACTTTCGACGGATAGCTATGCAGTTCACGAACGTGTCCCGGTAAGTGTTAATTTAATATCCGAGTCCTTTCTCTCTAACGTCTACTAGGATGTTGCTTTGTATTTTATTGCCGTCGTGGCTCCTTTGGTGATTCAGCTTGCCGTCAACCTGATAACTGTTCGATCTTTTTGGGACTATCATCACAGTGCCCTTGGATGTTTGTTATTTTTTAAGTTTAAGACGACCATATTAATGATGGATTATTCTAGTAATCCTTGGGTTGACTATCACAGGCGCTTTCACGCAGCTTTCCAAGATTACCGTTGGTCGTCCCCGCCCAGGTTTGATTACTCATTAGTTGTATCCGATGCAGATTATTGAGGTTGCAAATGATTTCTAGACCTTCTTTCGCGCTGTATTCCGACGTCTGGATCTCAGGACCCAACCTATGGACTGTCTACCGATGCCATTTGTACACAAATAGACCGGCCAATTATGAACGATGGATGGCGCAGCTTTCCCAGCGGCCACTCGAGCTGTAAGTCTAAGAAATATATAGCGATCGCGAAGGCTGAACATAATCAATAGTGTCTTTCGCGGGTCTGGGTTTCCTTTCTTTCTATCTTGCTGGTAAAATGCACTTGTTTAATGCTAGAGGATATGCGGTAAGTTGCAGACGTGGCGCTACGACAACCATTCATCCAGACAGGATTTACTAGTACAAGGCCTGGATATTCGTAACCCCACTGGCTGGTGCAACCCTGGTAGCTATTTCGCGTACGATGGATTACAGACGTAAGTTTTTCCATATTCTCGATATTGAACATCGCCGATGGATGTGCGTTAGATCACTGGGAAGACGTCACAGCCGGTGGTGTCTTAGGTTTTTTTGTCGCATATTTTGCATATCGACAATATTTCCCGCCTCTCACTTCCCCTATGTCACATCTCCCCTATCCACCTCGTGACGAGTCTGTTCTGCCAACAACAACACAGGATGCCCAACGTCTCTACAACCCTAACAATGTCGAACAGACAGAGCTCGTTGACGATAGCATTTAAATACTGGAATACAAAGCGGGGGGGTGAGGTATGTAAGTTGTATCCAGGCGGTAAAGTAACTGTTTGAATACCAAACGACCAAGAAGAAATAGAAACGGCAGTTTTCGTACATATGTGATGTCCGACATAGGACTCGATCCCCGCTGGACAGTAAACACGGAAGAAAAGAAGGAATACGTCGGATTGCATAATTCAGCATGGCATACCTGAACATGGCTCTGTGAACGCATGTAGAAGGGCGAGGGCGATTCTCTCAATGAAGAAATCGCTGAGTGCTGAGCTACTACTGTTATTAGCATGATATCTTGACGTATGATTGAGTTTCTGTATCGGACATACTCGGCCGAATCTGCGACTCGCTCTAATCGCTCACGTAAATCATCAGCCAACCCTCTCTTCTCTTCATGTCCGATCGTGTAATCAACTTCGGTGCTGGGCCATCAGCCTTGCCGGAGGATGTCCTCAAAGAAGCTTGCAGAGGTTTACTCAACTTCCAAAACACTGGTATCGGCATCGCAGAGATATCACATCGTTCAGTGGATTTTGATGGTTTCTTGAGGGAGGTCGAGCAGAACATGAAAACACTTCTTCAACTCCCTCATGGCTATAAAATTCTTTTTACCCAAGGAGGTGGGACCGCCCAATTCTCCGCGGTAGTGCTAAACATGCTTGCACGATACCGAAGCCGAGGCAGCACGGCTCACAAGCCTACACTGGATTATATTGTCACTGGTTCCTGGAGTGAAAAGGCGATGAAAGAAGCAAAAAGGCTTGGAGTTGGGGACGTGAACGTGATCATTAACGCACAAACCATTTCTGGGGACGGGAAGAAGACTTTTAACCACATTCCTGATCGCGACAGTTACAAGAACAAATTCTCACAAGATCCGGCCCTCATATATTACTGTGCCAACGAAACCGTTGATGGCGTCGAGTTCAACGATGACCTTGAAAGCCCAACCTCATTCCCGTACGACAGTTTACCGGATGGGGCCCCGCTCGTTGCAGATTATTCCTCCTCTTTCATGTCGCGTCCCATTCCACGCATCGAGAAACACGCGGTCATTTACGCAGGTGCACAAAAGAACATTGGGCCCGCGGGGTTGACGATCGTCATAGTCAAAGACGAATGGGCGAACATTTTGGACAACAGTATTCCACTGTGTTTGTCATACAAGACTCTGGCGGACAGCCGCAGCTTGTACAACACCCCACCAGTCTTATCAATATACATCACGGGCCTGGTACTTCAGCGGATGTTGGAAGTGGGAAAGCAGAACGGACGGACCGGGGGGGGAGTACTCGAATATTACGGGGAATTAACCAGCCGAAAAGCATCAAAAGTATATGCGGCTCTGAAGGCAGGTGAAACTCGGGGGGTTTTTAAACACAAAGTGCTGGAGGGCTCCGGTAGCAAGATGAATGTCGTGTTTGACATAGTTGGCGGGGAAGATAAGCTAAGATATTTCGTGTCTGGCGCGGAGCAGAGAGGAATGAAAGGGATTAAAGGCCATCGGTGAGTATTTTAAATGTGTTACACTGGCCGATGGGAACAGAATACTCTATAGATCCGTTGGGGGCATCCGTATCTCCCTCTACAACGCAGTAACGGAAGAGCAAGTGGACAGAATGACTCAGTATATGAATGAATTTGTATGATGTGTAGGGTGAAAGTCGATGTTACACAGACATCAATTACAATCTACAGTAACCAAGATTACAATGTCCATTATGAATTTTACATCATGTTGTCCAATCCATGATCATAATTAGACACGTAAGTCGGAATTGCACCTGATTTAATGAAAGTAATATCCTCTGAACTCAGTGGATCGTCCCGTCGGTCGTGGGCAGTGGAAACTTGAAGACTCGGTGTAACGATCAGATCGCTGCGCTTAGCCGTTCAGCCAAAAGGCGGAAATGCTAAATCTACACCCTTGGGTATTTAAGACTACTGGGGAACCAAGAGTGGCTGGTCACCTCCCCCTCCTAAATCAAAAAGATAACGAACTGCAAGAACGTGCCTGCCGCATGTGTTTTAATTTTGATCACAACAAACACGTATAATATTACTTAATGACCATATAATTTCCTGTCTCGTTTCTCCGTTTACTGGGCCGGTTTCCGACTGACGCACAGATTTTCGTCCGACGCAAATGTATGTACTTAAGCACGAGGTAGCTACAATGAAATATTTCATTAATAGGATCCGGAACAGGGGCCCATCACTTGAGTCGAAAAACAGATATTCAACTATTGATAGTCAATATTAATTTATATAAGTCTTTCAGTCGTGCATACTTACCCCCATCGCATCCTACATGATCCTTCGTGGTTTATCAACTTCCAGTTAATGTCTAGCCGGAAGGTATAATTATTCGAAAAAGTGCAGAAATTCAATGTAATCCGTGCTTCTTTCTCATACAATAGCGAAGGAATCAATCCAAGGGTATGACTTATCACCGCTGGCCACCTGGAAGGGAATGGGACTTTAAGATGACTGACAACGTGGCATCTCTCCGATAGCTATTACTACGGTGACTCTTATTCCCTAACGACAGATCAATTACCATTGTGTAGATCCTTGCATGTCATACACATGTGCAAGGTGTGCGACCAAACCGTGAAACGAATCAAAGATGATTGTTCGCCTAAAAACCATTTACATCCATGGTTTTTATTGTTACAATTCCTCTGGAATTTTCTGTACAAGCTCTAACCGGGAGGGAGGAAGCGCTCACATCGCCTGGCCCGTGTGATTCAGTGCATGTAGCAACTAAAGATTAAAACAAAGAACAAACAAAATAAACAATACAAGCATACCGTGGTGCGAGAAGAAGCACTTGGAGCCCGCTAGCGCCGGCAGGTGATACTGTGATTAAGTTCTGCTTACCTGGCCAGTACATGTAATTTCAAAGATAGGATGAATTAGTGAAGGAGGTAATAACTGATCTAAAGCAGAGAACCACAAACGTACGCCATAGAATATACGCGCTGCAAAATGAACCGTGGAGCGTTATGCTACCCACTTACGAACAACATGAGTTGATTCACTAGTTACATCAGCATCACTTATGCGAAGAAAAAAGTATCAGAGAATCAGTGAGATGATGACATTGGCGATATTCATATTAATGGCCCCTCTTTATAAGAGTCGAGATCATACCACAGTAATGGTCGATTCCGGTAACGGTTCTTCTGAGTTTTGACTCTTTCCCTCGTGCAGGCAGACGATAGAGAGCTTCTCATATCATAGATGCAAGCATCTGTGATGTTGGTGACGTTCAGTACCACGATGGTTTCATGGCTTCTTGATGAGTGACTTCCATCGGCATTTTATAAACTTATCTCAGGGACGGTCGAAACAAATAGGGTATTGTATGTATATATATTTGTTTTTAAAATTGCGTTTCAGGTCACTTTGCCGGAGTGGTTAACGGGATCGCCTGCTAAAAGCACAGCGGTTGGGCTTTGCCCGCGAGTGTTCGAATCGCTCAGGTGACGCTTTTTTCGTGCAACTCTCTAAAAAGGTGACCTGGTCAAACAATTACAATTACAATTACAAATTAATGCGTAAATAACTTAATAAAAATCATTTCTTTTTCACTATTCAAATATGTTTTCTCAAATATATGGATTGTGTATGTGCCCCATGGCTGAGTTGGTTACAGCGTCCGACTGTTATACCTGCAACATCGGAAGGTCGTGAGTTCGAGCCTCACTGGGGCAGTATATTTTGCAGGTGACATAAATTATTTTTGCACTGCTTAGTTTTGTTGGAATTACCTGCTTAATTTGTGTCTATCAGTGTGGCTCGCTTCAGGTGCAAAAATACTGCCCCAGTGAGGCTCGAACTCACGACCTTCCGATGTCAAAGGCATAACAGTCGGACGCTGTAACCAACTCAGCCATGGGGCACGTGCTTCAAACTTCATTGATCCCATATAATCGGGATTCGAACTGAGGCAGGGCCTAGGCATAATTGTTCAATTCAGCATACCAAGACAACTACCGGCGTCCTTTGTTTTTTTTTGCCTCAGGCATCCCTGCTTCAACAACATCATCATCCCGGTCTCTGTCATCCTGCCCCCTAACGTCATCTCGTCTCCGCTTTTTCCTCCCATTAGATTTTGCCTCCTCTTTCAACTCGTTCGCAGCTAACCGCCCAGCTTCGTCCACACGTTCTTTCAGGAGCATTACTTCATCCTTACTGGTAGGAAATAATTCAAGTTTCTTCTCGATGACCTTTTCTATGCGCTGGAGTAGCTCGACGTCATATTGGGTGACTATCGTGATCGATTTCCCTGCACGTCCTGCGCGAGCGGTCCGTCCGACTCGATGGATATAGTCTTTTGAATGTGTAGGGATATCAAAGTTGATTACTACGTCCACGGACGGTATATCAAGGCCACTGTGTCCAATGGTCAGCTCGTTGAAGGACATCCTGTATTACGGTGTATGAGGCACATACCGGCTAGCAATGTCTGTCGCCACCAGAACCTTTCGACCGCCTGTTTTAAACTTATTGAGCGCACCTAGGCGCTGACTCTGACTGAGCTGTCCATGAAGGGGAACGGCCGGGAACCCAAGAGTACGTAGTATGATAGATAATCTGTTGAAGCGAGGTAAGCTTGAGCGGTGTGCAAAAGTTGTGCTAAATGTTATGTACTTTTGGGCATCATGTACTGTCCGAGTGAAAACAATGATTGAATTCGAGGCCAACTCATTTGCAAGATAGATCAAGTAAACATCTTTCTGAACTAGCGGAACAAAAAGATAATATTGCAATAAGGTCGATACAGTTTGATACCTGTAGGTGCATATCAGACGACATTGCAGAAACACAATCGATTTACTTACTTTGTTGAGACTTCCACTCGTACGGGATCGGATAAACTAGCTCTTTGTAGTTTCGCAACCTTTGTAGTCATTGTCGCGGAGAAGAGGTAGGTTGTCCGCTCCTTTGGTATCACTTTGAGAATCTGATCTATGTCAGCACCAAAGTCCATGTCGAGTAGACGATCAGCCTCATCCATGACCTCATACCAAAGTGAGTTCTAATCCAGTCGAAGACGACGGAACTCACCAAAAACTTGAGATTTCTTAGACTGAACCCCTTGGTGCTTTGTAAATGATCATTGAGGCGACCGGGCGTTGCAACAATGATGTGCGGCCGTTTTGCTAGAGCGACTGCTTGGGGCATCTTGTCCACTCCCCCGATCAAAACTAGGCAACGGACTCCCATGGCGGCACCAAGCGATTCGAATTGTTGTGATATCTGATAGGCGAGCTCACGCGTGGGCGCGAGGACGCATGCGAAGAGTCCTTTTGGTTCCTCCCATAATTTTTGTAGGATAGGTAGGGCAAATGCGGCCGTTTTGCCTGAACCCGTTTCTGCAACACCGATGATATCACGGCCTTGGAGGGCGTATGGAAGGGTTTGCTGTTGTATTTCGGTCGGTGCTTTGAAGTGAAGCTGGCTGAGAGCCTGGAGAAGAGGCTCGATGAGGCCAAGCTCGGCGAAGGACTGGGTGGTGGACGTGCTGGCTTCGTCTGGTGATGGCATTTGGAAAACTTAATTATTTTTTCCACGCGTGCTCTGATCGGCGCGACGACAATGTCAGTCCTTGTGACGTTCGCCGCACCCCCTTCCTTCCAGTCTTCTGACAGCTGCAAGCAGCTGATCGCTGCGCTGCGCTCACATCTTCCTCTGCGCAGTATTCACTGGAGATCTGCCTCCAGACCTAACATATGCACCATCCAAGCCATTGACGTGTCCTTGGTTCCTCTTGATTCCCTTCGCGACGAGCTTGCTTCCCAAGTCCCCCTCACTCTCCTCGAGAAGCCTCTCTTAAATATATATGTGTCTACATGCGAGGCAAGTGCGTCACACCTGCATTCCGAACTGACTTTATGCCCTCTGTTCCCAACAGGATAATGAATCCTACAGAACAACTGTCAAAAAGCAGATCAAAGACTGGCAGATGTCTATCTCACCAAGAAAGAATCAAGAATGGCTGATCGTACACGTCGTGCGCCCGGACACAAAAGTAGTCGATCGAAAGTTCTTCAACATGAAGGGCTCTCTGTTGGACAAATTTAAAGCAGATTTCAATATTGACAAGCGGGACAGGTAACTTTATGTCTTCATCCGTTTTCGGTGGTTGTGCATAGTACCCCATAGGTGCGTTCAGCTCGCTTGGTCTGCTGGAGAGCAGAGTCCTGCCGTTTGGGCAGACCTCATAAGCAAGATCAAGGATGGCCTTCTTTCTGCCCTTGATTATTCTGTATCAGCAAGAGAGGAGGAACTGCGACGATCCGAAAGTCAACGTCACATGCCGGGGTGGAATTTTTGCACATATTTTATACTCAAGGTGGGCTTACAAATACCTCTCTGAGATGCCCTCAAAGAATTGTCATCAAAGGAAAGCCTTGCGACTTCTTATGAAGGGATAAGTCTTTTCGAGGACGCCTTACAGCAGTACGACGAACTTGAAGTTGCTTTTATGCAGGTTCTAAGGGAAAAGAATATGTCATGGTTTGGAAGTCTTATTCATCCTGTACCCAATGACGACTCTATGCCATTGTTAACCACATCCAAGAAGCCTTATCGCGACCTCATCCTCGCTAATACAATTTCCGTCTTCGACTTACGGGTATATCTCCTTTCCAGGCAATCTGCGCTGTTGAGCAAATTGTGTCAACCGTCTGAGATTTGCTGGAGGGCGTTTACATTCCTGAGTACTTTTGGAAGATGTTTGAGAGAAGTCGAGGTTAGGATGTTGATGTTTATGGTAATAACAAGCTCATAATATTTTGCAGCCCTCGCTTCCGGGATACTTTATTGAATCTTGGACGTTTTCTTCCTGTCTCAGTGTCCTGGACCAGTGCGATTTGTGGGCCCCTTTATGGCCAGAAAAGGATGCTCCATCTCTCTCGCGCTACAGTGCGAAGAAAGGTGAATTAATTGAGCTGGCAAAAAGTCAAGTGCGTGCTTGTATTGGCGGTGACGTATTGTGGTATTAAGCAATGCATCAGCTTGATATTCTTGGCATCAGAGAAGGGTATCTACCTTTCAGGCCACCATTTTCACTGGCGATACCAGCCCTGGTGGTCATTCCAGACTCGCCCTCTATTATATCTGATAACAAGCCATCGGACTATTGGATCAGTACACCCGAGATTGTGTCCGCCATCAAGGACAAGGAAGCCTTTTATAACTTGTACACCGCCATTTCAAATCGCGCCATTGACATGTATGTGAAAGCTGGAAGAAGAAAATTTGCGCTCAAAATACACGGAAGCCTCGCCGTTCTTGATGCGTAGGCTCCTAGTTCTGTCCAGTCATCACGTAAACTGAGTGATTGTTTATTTTAGTTACCGGGGAAGACTTTCCAATGCATTCACAATATTCTCGTCTCTTCCAGCACATTATGCTCCTCACGGATGGACATCTTTGGAGTCACTGATGCTTTCATGTGCGATCGATACACACGCTGAATTGAAGAAACCACGCGACCGCGAGTGGATCCACATTCTTCTCGCATTCCTCAAAACATATGTGAATGATGGCAGCGCAGAGCTGGTGATGGCTGAGGAAGATATGATGAAATACATTTCACGGCTTGTAAGCGCTCTTCAAGAGGCGACCGAAAAACTCGATTCGGGTCATTCGTCTTGCTTTGACTGCTTATGTACGGTGTCGCTAATCATTTGTTTTTTGCAGATCTCATCCACCCTGACCACCCCATGATATCGATCAACGTCGCAGGTGACGCCCACGTTAGCAAGGAAGAGGATAGCCTCTTTTTAAAAGTGATCATTCAAAACCGACTGCCATGTGTATGAGTTTCACTAGATCGGAGTGTCAATTGACGATGTTTTTTTGTAGGATATCGCCATAGATGAAGTTTGCGTAACCCTCATAGGACGAGATGCTAATCGTTTGCAGTTTACGGTACGAGCGGAAAAGCTTGCGACTGGAAATAATTACTTGTCCTTGAATTGTGCGGTGGGTCGTTCTTTGGACGCTTCTTTCAAGATGTCAAACCGTAGGCACGATAGACGGCATGTCGTGGCATGTATGCCCTCGACAATAGCGAGATTAGAATGTCTCGACTTCGGTTCCAATGGAATCACAAGGCATCAACCACTTCTACTCCCTTGAGAGGGACGATGGTATCGTTAGTGCGACTCCCTCATGATTTCCGAACGCTGGATGTTCAAATGTCTCAGTCACATAAGGGTAAGGAGTGCTAATTCTCCGTTCTCGTTGACACTTACACTACTGCATCGCAATAGTTGACCTCGGAGCAGTTTCCCGAATGTTGTTAACACTGTCCACTGGACGTAATGATATCACTACGGTGACCATAAAGTTAACAGCACCTGGAGGGCTCAAGTTTAACTACGCCAGCGCTCAGATACAAAATTCAGGTCAGTAATGGTTCTACCTTTGAATATGTTTGTATGTCATATCTGATCTCATAATAGTCGTGGAACTCGACACATCCAAAGATTGCATCAAAATCATGAATGTCCCGAAGGACACTAACACTGTCATTTTTGTTCCTCATACGGATGCTTCGAGGTTTAACTCAGTGGTGAGCATGGATGTCTCTATTCCACGACTTAAGCCTAACCTTGATACATATCCCTAAGAAAATTGATATCAAGGTAACCTACAATACGACTTTGCAGCCGACAGTCACACGAACATTGAGAAAATCGAACACTGTCAACATTTCACTTCCTATAGAGGTTAATGTCGAAGACTTCTTCCGCGGGGAAAAGTACCTTTCGGCCTCTATTTCCTGCACATCAATAACTCCTTTGGTAGACTGTTTTCAAAATTTATTATATCTGCCAGTACCCATCGACATGTTCGGCTATGCTCGGCGGATTTGCAAGGGCCATCTCACGACCACAAAAGCGTTAGAATTTCCAAGTACCGTTCTAGTCATGCCACCATGGTGGGTCTGGTCTTTGAGCTGTGCTGACAATAGTACCGATGCTTTGGCAGACAGTCTCCCCGGACCATCCCATCCAGTATCTGTTCTCCATTGGATCTGAAAACGGGCCAGGTGCATATGATCACCTTTATTTTTGCATATAGCTAAGTATAGTTCAGTCCAAGAGCCCCTCAGCTTGATTATCAAGTACCGCACGTTCGGTGAAGGTACCTCTTTGGATCCAATCATGAACAGTTAATTAATTCGGTGGCACGAACAGAAGTGGTGGCACTGATACAAAAGATGATTGACGACATTCTCGCCCAAACTTCTTTACACAGTGATTCTCAGGGTCGAGAGTTGATGGCGCATATCGTCGAGTATCTGGAAAGTGATGGGACATGGGCCAAATTGTACAGTGCCACCGGTGAACTTTTGATACCCGACACATTGGAAATCCATGAAGAACTTGAAGCACTGTTCATCTCCCTGCGACAGGTACTTGTCCTTTTTTTCTTATCTTTACACTTACTTTACTATCTATTTTTAATTTCTAGGTGCTAGCGCGCAGCATATCACCCATGGACTCACCATCCCCGTGGAGGGAAATGAGAATCCCGGTAGAAATTCCACAAATGAATGTTAGTCAAAGAAATGTGCTTGTGGACCAGTTAGCTCGAGATTCTGTTTCAGATCGTCGCCGCTGCAAGGATCAAAATCGACCACAGCCTATTTAGGCGTGACGTTTCCTCTGAGAAACCCACTCTCATCTACGCTGGGCAGCCTATCTTTGCCACCTTGTCCATAAGAACGTCTTTCCATTGGGCGGACCGAGAGAGCCGACAGCAAAAATATTTTTTACGCTACGACATCGAGGAACGTGTCAAAGATTGGCTCGTTTGTGGTCTGAAGCGAGGCGAATTCAGTGCTCAGGTAAGACCGCGCCTGTTTAACTGTTGTCACATGCATCATCAATTTGGACACAGGACGGGGAAGCGTTTAGTGTCCCTTTGACTCTGATAGCGCTCCATCACGGAATGCTAACGCTACCGAAAGTTGATATCAAGTCATTGCCGGTTTCAGGCGATGGCACGATGACTACCGTGTTGCCCAGTACGGATATTCACCAGGTTAATGGCGCCGAAACAGTACTAGTGCTACCGAGAGGCGGAAGGAGCACGTTCGTGGTCGGCATGGGATCACAAGAGGAATGATATTAAGACCAATGTCATCTTCTGGGGGTACTACTATTATTTAATAGGCTTACCCTCTGCGTGTCCAAACCAAATGCCCAGAACGAGTGCAGCATTTGAAGCGAGCAAGATACTAGAGGATAAGGACGTCGATGGGAACACATTCCACGCATATTCAATGCCGAGAATAAACACCAGTCTGCCGTCCAATAGATGAAACTGTGAGGTACTATCAAAAGATAACAGAACACTCACTGCAGAAGAAGTGGGTATTTTGTCCGCTGGGCCAGTAATGGCAGGTGTTGGAAATACCAGGAATAAAATTGATAGTGCAACGATCGAGCGAAAAGGATTCCGATCAGATTCGATGTCATAAGCACTGTGGAAACGTCTGTTGCATCATCCGTGAGCGGGCAATACCTATCAAGAAAGAATAGATTTACAATCGGCAGATACAGGGAAGGGGGCTGCAGGATGCATCGGGCGCCGCAGGCCCCTGAGGAGAACCGACCCAACGCCGCCGTCGGAACGACACCACCTGAATAGGCCAAATGCGACTAGTACTGTTACGTGGCCAATGAGCAAGCCAAGCGCCCATGAATGACTGAGAAAAGTTTGTTCGTCCAAAAATCGCCAGTTGACCGTCCATTTGAACATAAACACGCGTGATAGATCGAAGGCGTTGTGTAGGTATGCACCGGCATCTTCTGTTAGAAACGAACGTGCGAGCACAATCTGGATGATAACCAAGACCAACAGATGGCGCATAGTAACCACCAAACCGCGGCGCTTGAAGAGGATAACAAGAATACCAGGGAGGTGCAACAGCGCGGACATTTTGACGGATAGTGCCATGCTTGTATATTTGTCATCAGGTCCATCGGTTATAGCCTGTCAACATTAGACCAACCTGAAAACCAGAGTGCCCAAGTCGTCTAGGGATTTTTGGAACGCTAATATAGCGGCGAGCATGAAAACAGACGACCAGCAATCGTTAAACAGTCGCAAAACAAATATGGAATGCAGTCTCTTGCTCAGAGGTAAGAGTAAGATGGTCCAATTTGGCGCACCGGCCTCTCTGTAAACGCAGGCGGCGAGAACGAGAGAGGCGATGTAGAGTACTCCATATAGTTGCTGCGCCAATCGAATGCTTTGCCCACCTTGGGTTATGCGGTGTAAAAAATGATAGATATGAACATGTCCAGCGGGATATCTTCCACCGACCGCGAGCTTCAGATACGGGTAGCAGCGACGTTGGGACTCAAAACTTACACCAGCGGGCCAGTAGGCCCTACGATCTCTGCATAATTCCGCTCACCCTTCAAGTACAAGTCAATGTGGTACATGTAGGTCTCCCAGTCGATCTCTGTGTCTGTTTGTCCCAGTCATATGGATCGTAGAGGGAAAGTAAGGAGGACTGACATGGAATCAGGTGTATAACAAGCTGAGTAAGGAGTGCATCTCCCAGGACGACAATGCCACTCAAAACCCAGAAATAACGTTTATCCAAGAGCAAAGAATGAAGAAAATGGGCACCCGAACGGAGCAGATTGGAAAGAGTGTGAGGCGAAGACTTGTCGGACATTTCCCAAGTGGTCGTAAGTTGAGAGCTGCGACAAATAGCATTATGTAACCGAACGTTCAGCGGGTCCAATACTTTGAAATCGTTTACAAGAGCAAGGATCTGGGGGAATATGCTTATACATAGCTTGCAACATGATAACATGTCCCGGCAAACAAAATCGGACAACATTTAAAGTAGGCTACACCAAAGCAACGGTGGCATGAATACAGGAGTAGCAGCTGCAAAGCAAGACAAGACATGGAATACGATACTCAACCCTTGCGTTGCATCAAGGTAGTTCCCAAATTTTGTTGCGTGTACTCTATGGCATGGGGATCGCGAGAAGGAGTATTGTGTCCAGATGGAAGTGGCGATGGCAGCCATCCAGGTGTGATGAGACCGCTGCCACCAGCCCCGAATACGAAGCCACCGCTCAGCCCCTCCATGGTATCCGAGTAACCTGACATGATGGTTACCGTCAGTCACATGGAACGCTAACATTTAAATATTAGCGCACCAGGTACAAGGACATTATCCCAAAAACCGTTGCTGAAGAAGTTTTCCATAGCCACCATCCCTTCGTCGGACGCAGGCAAGGTGGCCATCGTTGGGGGGAACGTAGAAATATCTGCAACAGGCCCCATCTCTCCGGTAAACTGAAAGTCGTTTGTCGTCATCGCCTGCCCGAAAAAATTGACGTCATTTTGGCCAATTCCTTCGTCAGCCACTACAACTTCACTCGGAAGTTGGGAGTGTTGCTGGGCTGGCTGTTGTTGCTGCTG
>JBBPKM010000120.1:0-21007 GCA_038089255.1 Austroboletus rostrupii
CCAGAAGCTCAGAGGACTGGGAGAGCATTCAGAGGATGCTGAATGCGAACCATGATAGAGTGATCAGGTTGTGATCCTGATCCAGGGATAGAAGAAGGTTGGAGGCTCACAAGGAGCAGCTGATGAGGGACATCTAGGGACGACCTAGGAATGGCTCAGGAGAGCCCAGGAGATGCCTGGAGGATGCCAGGAGCATACAGGGGTGGAGGGATCTCTGGTAGGATGGACAGGAGTTGGCTGATCTAGGAAAAAGTGTAGTGGGGCTACCAAGGTAGGGACAAGTTGTAACACCTTCCGTAGTGTATTTGGAAGTGTCCATGGCGATGGCAAATGGAGGGGATAAGTGTGGCATGCACAAGACTGGTTGAAACATGAAGATTGCTTTAAGATGTGCAAATGCATCTTTGCAGGCTGGGGTCCAGGACCACAGTTGATCTTTCTTTGTTAAGTCTAGGAACGGACGAGCGACGTTGGAGTATCCTGGTACAAAGTGGTGGTAAAAGTTGGCAAAACCTAAGAATGAGCGAACTTCTTTTGGTTTCATCAGGGTTGGCCAAGAGGTGATTCCTTCAAGTTTGACTGGGTCTATGGCCAAGGTTCCTGGTCTGGCAATCATACCAAGATACTTCACGGATTCCGTGTTGAACAGACACTTGGCCAGGTGGAGGTGTAGGTGGAGTTCTCTCATCCATTGAAGGACGCGTCGAGTAGTGTCATCATGTATTTCCTGGTTTGAGGAGAAAATCAAGATTTCATCCATGTAAATGACAATGCATCCTTTTGCAATAATATCTCAAAATTCTTTATTCATGAAGTGTTGGAATGTCGCTGGGGCATTCTTTGGACCAAACGGCATGACTGTGGGTTCAAAGAGTCCGCAATGGGTGATAAATGCGGCTTTCCACTGGTCTCCTTCTTTTATATGTATGTTGTTGTAGCCCTAGTGGACGTCAAACTTTGTAAAGATCTTGGCTCCACGGAGTTTGTCAAGAAGGTCCGAGATCAACAGGAGGGGGTAAGCATCTCAGACTGTGTGTTTATTCAGGTAGCAGTAGCCCAGTATGGGGCAAAGTTTTCCATTTTTCTTCTTGACAAAGAAGAATGGAGTGGCTTGCAGGAATGTCGACAGGCAGATTTTTCCTGATTTCAGATTTTTGTCTAAAAACTTGTCTTGTGCTTTTCATTCTTCTCCCATGAGTGGGTACAGTTTACCAATCTTTGGTTTGAATGTGTCAGCTAGATTAATCTCATGATCGCAATCTTGAGATGGTGGTAGTGGTGTATCTTCATCGGAGAAAATATCATTGAATTCAGCGTATTGGAGTGGAAGGGTGACTTCTTCCTTTTTTGCATGCATCACCAGATCTGTAGATGTAGTGAGAGCTGTGCATGTGAGAGCAGGGTTTGGGATAAAATGCTCATTGGTGAGGACAGTCCTAGACAGTGTGCAGAGTGGTTTTAAGTGCGCCATGTCTCTTGCAAGGCATATATTGCTGCAAAGGATGTCATCCTCAATCCTGTCTAGGTAGCCAAAGAGGTGTTTGTCTACTAGGGTGTCCACATGGATATGTTCGGGCGGTGGCATCATGTAGTTTGGGTTGCGGAGGTCATACAGCTGGCCCTTTCTTTGTTTTTTTTGTTCATGCATGGCCACCATCTCCACAGTTTGATCCGACCCCTTGGGTACCTCCAGTGTCTTCTTCTGCCAGTCAATCTTCAGGCTCACCACCATGAGTGAGGGGAAACCTAGAATCATTGTTTCTTTGCCGCAATTCATGGGATAGAATTTGGTAGAATGGATATAACCATTAATGTTGATAAAGAGCATCATTTGAATTTTATCATTCTATTTTTGTTCGTAGAGGCATTCATGTTTCGGATGGTAATGGGGACTGGGAGGCATGTTTGGAGAAGGTTCCTTGATTGGGCAAATTCCCAATCGATGCAGGATACTTGGGTGCCTGAGTTGACTAAGGCAGTGGTGGCAATGGCTTTGATGTTCATGTTGACCGGTGGTATGATTTGAACTGGGATTTGCATTGCTTTTATGGCTACTGATACAGCATTACATGACACATCTAGGGGGGGAGATATATGTGTTGTGGGTGTTCTCTCATTTAAAAACCCAAGTTGAGTTTTGCTACAGTTTCTTTATTGAGAGCTTCTGTGATACTTGTACAGGGTTCCTCATCCACCTTTCAGACTGTCTATGGGGTAGGACGTGTATTGTTGGGGCAGTTGCCAATTGAGTATCCTTTTCTTCGGCACAAGAAACAGAGTCCTTCCTTTCAGCATTTCTCTCTCTCTTCTGGCATGAGTCTTTTGATGCAGATGGCATTGGGGTCATGAGCTGGTGTGCTGCAGTTCTGAATTGTTAGCATAAATGGTGTATTGCCTCAACAGTGTCAGGCAGCGATTTCGAGGGCTCGTTCTTCAATGCTGGCAAAGTGGGCAGCTTTTGCATACCAGTCTTTGACTTTGTCTGGCACTTTTTCCATCATTTGTATTTTCCTCATGAGGAATACCAGTATCCCCGAAGCAAAGTAATTGATCAGGACCTGGTCATCCGTAATCCCGGTGAGTGCGATTTTACTTTGGAATATTGCAATGTACTTTTGGAGGGCAAAGTTATATCCACCCAATCGATTTTCGTAGATGTGCTCCCAAGCTAACCAGGCCAGGGAGTCACCTTTGAGATCCATGTTCTTGAAAGTGGTGCGGAAGTCTGTTTCAAATTTGGCCCAGGTCCCCATAGAGAAGGTACCGCCTATTAGTTTGGATTCACGAAAGGTATCTGTCCAGGTGATGGCAGTTCCCTTCTTCATAAAAGACAGTGCATATTCTATCTGCTTGTTGGGGCTGTCATAGAGTTTGTTGTTGACAGCAAGATACATTTGGACTGACCGCAGCCAGAGGATAGCCCAGGCATACAATCCATCAAAGTTTTTAGGGGTATCAAGGCAAAACTTGGTTGGTTTCACTGCGGTGGCTGGTGCATTAGACATTTGGGTAGTAGGAGCTACTACACATGTGTTTGGGATGGTTTGGACGTTAGGGGGCGGGAAGGCAAAGATTCTTCCGGCCTGCGGTTGCAGTGTAGAACTTGGTGGTGTCAGTATGCATGGTATCACTAGTAATCTTTCAAGCCGATGTTCGAGATGGCAAACATCAGGGCTTTCATCAGCTATGGGTTCATCTGGGTCGGTGGGTACTTTGCCAGATGACTTGGATGCAGTAGAGGGTGCAGGGGATGCCTGCCGATTCCTCCAATTAGAAAATTGATTGGACGATATAGTGGGCGATCTAGATAATACTAGTCATGCTTCAAGAGTTTAGTTCTTTTGTTACACTTCAACTGGGTAGGTTGGAGCATAGCCTTGGATGAACCAAATCCTTTGACAGTAACATGGGCAACAGATGGTCACTTGGTAAGGTAGCACAAGGAAGCGTCCACTCAAAAGTAGGACGAAGACTTGGTGCTCAATAACGAACCAGAAGAGAATGATTCAGAGCTAAGTAGACTTGGTATTGACCAAGGAGAACTAAACTAAGGTACATGGCTATGATGTAAAGCTTGATATAGGTATCACTCGTAGCACAGGCCAAGAATACAAAAGAAAAACATAAGCGAGACTGGGCAATCAAATGACTGATGACCGGCCAATAAGTAAACCGAATGATCAAGTGGGGGAAATCCACAATGGCAGATACGATACTGATGTAGTCCGACAAGAGTATCGTAAAAGAAAAAGGATAAGTCCATAATGAGGAAAGAAATCGTAACACCTTTTATCCTTGGATCAGGATCAAAATCTGATTAACCTCTCATGGTTCACATTCAGCATCCTCTAAATGCTCTCTCAGTCTCCTGAGCACCTGGATCATCCATCTGGACATCCCTGATCTTCCTGAATCATGCCCTCTTCATTGAGTTCACATAGTCTTCTCATCCAATCACCCATCTGGCCTCTTTTCAATACTCCCAGGTCTCCAGATCTTCCATGCATCATGCTCCTGAAGCTCTCCCTTGCATCCAGTCGCATCAGCCTCCTCTGATGCTCCTACGTGACCACTTCTCCTAGATCTGGCTCACAATTAGATCTATAACTCCTCCTAAATCTGTACCTGACTTTTGGCTACTTCTGGAAGTCCCAATTGAACCACTGTGCCTACTGGATGCTTATCTGTTCTATCCACAGTCAACTGAGCCACCTGGCCACCTACCAGACCACTTATCTCTTAACAAAGGCTAAGCTCACCGAATTACATCTGATCTCCATCAGATATTCACCAAAACCCTCTGGCACTCCTGCCAGCATCTAGACAAGTCCCTAGCACCTCTGTGTGCCCATGGGCATATCCTGATGTGTCCTCTTCATTGAAATCATGCTTTACTTGATCATACCAGAACTTCCAGATCACCTCCTAATTTTGGATCCAATCAAAACCCTTTGATCTTTACATAAGACTCAAATCCAACTGTCCTTAGTTGCTCCAGGCATTCCCCTAGATGCTCTTCAGTCCCATCTGGTCTCCCTTGCTGCCTCAAGGCTCCCTGATCTATATGTGGCACCTTCCAGATATGTCTCCTCCTTGTACTTGTCATATATGGCTTCCTGCCATGTGTTCCTTTTGATTAGTCACTTCTAGACCACTTCTAGATGTTCCCGGATGTTGCTCCAACCCATCAAAACACTCCCTGATATGTCTCCAGTTCTCCTATATCCAGATCCCCTCCTGCTTCCAGATCTCCTAGCCCTTTGAATTACTCCTAGCACTCTCAGTGCACTCCCTACTTGTTTCCCAGCTCTTTATAACCATTCTGAACTCACATCTGTCACTGCTTCATCAACAGTCACAGAACTTCACCAAGTATACACTGATTGATCATTAGTCCTCCTCTTAACCTCCTAATTATCTTCCATATGATCAGGAACTTCTTACTGCACATCTGGCTTATCCGCCAATGCTTGCCCTTGCCCTGGGACATCCCTTGATGGTGTTCCATGTGCTTTCTGTGCTCATCCTCTCACAGAAACTTCAATCTTGCCTCATGGCACTCTAGATCTTTCAATAGATTTTATCCAGTTATATTTGATTCTTATCAGATTTTCCTTCAGATCTGAGCATATCTTAATGATGCCTTATTGGTCTTTTATCTGCGCTTGCTTCAACAGCAAGTCCTCTTTAGATTCATTGCATCTCCTAGATGCTCCTCATCCCTTGATCTCCTATTTCCTTGATCTCTCTGTTTCTCTTTGATCTCTTGTTTACCTATATGGTGTATTCATAGCTGAGTATCCTTTCTCAGCCTTTATGTTGATTATCACTTCCATCTCCTTCTGCCCATATGGCTGTATACTTAGTTTCCTTTCTTATCCTGCTTCTCTTTGATCTGATCCATGATCTTCCCTTTACCCTGATCCTTTATCTGCTATCTCTGACTCATTCCTGACTTGTCTTTTATCTGGACACTTCCTTTCTTGGATCTCCTTTTAGTATATAAACCCTAGACACATACCCATGTATCTTAGCTTGATTCTCCCTACTCTTGCTCTAATAGATCCCCATCCGATTCTTCTTGATTCATTAACCAAGGCCTGACCTTCAGCCTCTGATATCTTGCTCCCTGAGGATATCTCCAACACCTCTTGTAACCTGGTCTTCCTAGCATAGTGCATATTTGACGAGTTCTTCATTGAACTCCATTCTTTTCATCCTTAGATCCCATTCATACATGTATGCTAATAGAATATCCAGTCTCTACTTGAATTGCCCTAAGGGTCAAGTCTCTGAAAGGCTGCACTCCACTCTACCTAGGGTGAAGTGTAATAGTCAGCATATATCTGGAGATAGAGATTGAGCAAAACAGAGAGATATGAGAGGCATGGATTCATCAGATATCATACATCAAGCACCTTTGGGAAGAGTATGGGTTGTTGGATGCAAATCCTGTTTCTCTTCTGATGGACCCTAATCACCCTTTTGGTTATAAAACAGACATCTATTCCCTGATTGACAATCTTCATGGCATATATTGCAAAATCATCAAAAAGCTTGTTTATCTATTCATCTGCACTAGACCAGACATTGCATATATTATACAGCACCTATCTCAGCAATGTACAGCATCAAAGTTGAAACATCTAGCAGCAGCAAAGCACATAATTTGGTATCTCAAAGGTATTTAGTCCTTACAGATTAATTTTGGAAATCCAAAGATAAACCTGAAACCATATGCATTTAATAACTTCAACTAGATGACCAATGCTGCAGACTAAATATCCATCACTAGCTATATATGGTACTTTCATGGCAGGCCCATTGCTTACAGTTCCAAAAAGCAGACTAAAACACTTCAACTGCTAAGGCCTGAATATAAGGCTAAAACAGTGTCTGTATATCTTTAGAGTGTTACCAAGGGCTAGGGCACCTTGGGTTTGAACTTGGACTTTAAAAGGGGAGTCTTTGGACCCCTGCCTTGCTAGCTGAAACTGGTTACCCCATACTAGATCAAGGACTTGGCAATATCTAGCCTTCTCCAGATAACTTATTAGAAGGAAGCTTTGGAGGGAAGATTCAGGACATCAAGACTAGGAATCCAGTCCTGTCGCCCTGGGGGTTTATATATAAAAGGACTATGTACATGTATGTACATGGAATCTAAGATATAATATGTACTAACTAAATAAATATCCATTATCATCCAATAGAAATACTCCAAGTATCTAAAGAATAGATATAAGTCATGAAATGTCATAAGAAGTGTACCATGCTGTCAAAGCATGTTGTCATGTTAAATAAGAATCATAGATAAGCATAGCCTTCAAGGCTATGGTCATGAGGAAGCCACATGCTGGTATGGCAGATCTTGAGATAAATATCGAATAGGATCCTTGATCCATGCTACTACTGTATGTCTTCATGTACAGCCTTGCAATGGAAGGGAATCCCATGCTTTTAGAATAAATACCATGAGGGACCTGCATGGTATGGCAGCATGTTGCAACCATAAGGCATAGATAAAGTGATTCCATGTGAGTCATAAAGAGAGATGAGTCCTTGTAACTCATAGATAGGGACCTTGAGTTAGAGATCAAGATTCCAATGTGACTCCAGAGAATAGATAGAACATGAGGCAGGCACAGCCATGCCATGAGGACCTGGTCAGGCAAGCCTAGATCCTTCGAGGAACAGCTATCCTGTGACTGATATGACTTGCATAAATAGAGTTCAGGGTCTTCCCTGATTATATGACTTATGATCAGCCAGTGATCCTTGATAAGATAGACAGGGTAGATAAGATAAGATCTTTAGATAAGATAAGCACCAACATAAGTGCCCTTGATAAGATAAGATTAGATAAGATCTTGCAACCAGGCAAAACATGTCATAAAAATGAAAAATAAGGCCATTGAGGCCACTTGTTGTGTTGACATATAAATATAGCCATAAAGGCTTCTTTTCTTGTACCATAACACAGACTATTCATGCTTTCTCTTCAACAGAAACAAAGTACATGGCCCAATTTTTCATAAGCATGGCAATATATTGGCTTTATTTCAGTCAATTGTCACTCCTATGTAACATCTAGTATGTGCTAACAAATATTAACTTAGTTTAGTTTGGTCTGTCCACTCTATAAACAGAGCCTACTTTATTTCAGGCAGTTGCTGCTTCCATGTAACATCCAGTATTTGTCAACAAATATTATCTTGGCATTATCTGATCTCTGTAGTACAAGCCTAATTTATTTTGGACAATTGCCACTCCTATGTAATGTCTAATAAATATTATCTTGCCATTGTCAGGCCTATTTTGTGAATGCCTAGGGCCTTTTTTTTCTGGGAAATTGTCTTTACAATATTATATCTGATATGCACCAGTAACTAACATCTAGGCCTATTACCATGTTCATTCTTAGTTTTTTTTTTTTTTAAAAATATTGGTATTGGCATGCAGTGTTTAAGGTAATCTGACATACCAGCTGCTATCATCTACTAGTACACAAACTTTTCACTTGAATTCACAGTTTGTGTCTAAGTCATTATCACTTGAAAATTTATTTTCATTATTATACTTCACTCTGGGTAGGGTGAAGTCTAGCCTTTTAGAGACTTGTCCCTCAAGGCAATTCTAGTAAAAATTGGATATCCCATCAGCATATATGCATGAATGGGATCTAGAGATGAAGAAATGGAGTTCAATGAAAAACTCATCAAGTATGCATGCCATATGGCTATGCCAGAAGAACCAAGATATAAGAGGTATTGGAGACAACCTTAGGGAGCAAGAATCCAGAGACTGAGTATTAGGTCTTGAATGGAAAATTGCAGAGTGGATCAAGTAAAGCAATCCATAGAATAGGAAGAATCAAGCTAAGGTACATAGATGGATGTTTAGAATTTATATACTATAGAGATATTCAAGAAAGGAAGTGTTCAGATAAAAAAAGTGCATCAGAGAGGAATTGGACATAATAGATGGAAAGTCTAGGATAAAGGGGAATGCTTGTATCAGAGCAAGGAAGCAAATAAGAAGAAGATCTGAATATATAGCTATGAAATAGATAGAAGAAAAAGCAGAGATCAAGGGGAAAGGCTAAGAAAGGAAACTCAGCTGTGTATACACCTATATAAGGAATGACAGGGAGATCAGTGTTACGTTTTCTTTGTTATTTTCATCTATGGACTACATTTTCTTTCCGCGATGCCTTTATCGGACTACTTCGGCATCGCGTCTGCCGCCGCAGATCCCCTCCCCTTCGTCATTTGTATTACCATACGACTGCGCATTACTCATTCTATAGCCCAGTCGCCGTCCTTATTTCCTTTCTTGTGCTTGGTCTGTGCTACGCGATTACACCTATTTCTTACGCGCGTAGTATACGTTGTACTCTAGTTTAGTTCTCCCTTGGTTAATACCAAGTGTCGCCTTTGCTCCGCAACGCTCTCTCTCGTTGTGATTATTGAGCACCGAGTCCTCGTCCTACTCTTGAGTGGACGCTCTCTTGTGCTACTATACGACGACCTCTCCGTAGGGGTCTTGATACGAGCCACCTTCCACAGGGGCTATTTACGACAACGCCTGGCATTTGGTTCATCCAGGGCTACACTTGCGTCCTACCCGGAACAAGTGTAACAATCAGAGGATAAAGGAGAATGTCTGTGATACAAGAGATCAAAGGAAAACAGATAGAGCAAGGAAATAGAAAATAGAGATAAGGAACACTCAGAGGGTGTAACAAATCCAGGAGAAGACTTGCTGTTGGAGCAAGCACAGATAAGAGACTAGAAAGGCATCATCAAGATGTACAAAGGTCTGGAGAAACATTGGATAAGGATCAGATGTGACAGGAATAAGATTTATTAGAGATTTAGGAGGCCATAAGACAAGAGTCAGGTTCAATATGGGCATCTATACAGGTGGCAAAACAAGAATCCGCCAGGATTTGGTTGTATGTGATGGAGCAGATCACTCCTATGATGGGTTCTTTGAACCAATGAGTAAAATGAGGGGTGTCAATGGATTGTACTGTGATGGGGGTATAGACTTCCAAAGTGACTTGTTCAATGGCTGACAGAGTGATGATTGGCATAGGAGGACATGTAGAAGTGGGAGATGGGGCGGAGGAACAGGTGAGGCTTGACGGAGAGGAGAGGGACACAATGGAGGCGTGCGGGAAAGACATATTGCTGGATGCGGTATTGCTGCTCTCTATGCCTTAGCAGTGCACCTTTTGTAGTCTTTTAGGATAGTCTGTGCATTATCCAGATCCTTTTTGGATAACCATAAGTCATCCTCCACAGTGTACCCTTTCCATCGGATCAGGTATGAGTGGGCCATCAATGGTTCATGATGTCATATGATCTTCTCAATTTTGTATTCCTCCTTTCCTGTGATAAGATTAGGTGGTGGCAATGGGAAGTTCTGCCCATAGATTTCAGTTTCTTTATAACATGTTAGGAAAGAGGTGTTGAACACATCATGAATCCTTCATGTTTTTGGTAGTCAGAGGCAATACATGATGGGAGATAGGACCTATACAATGGTAAAAGGTCCCTCTCATTTAGGGGCAAATTTCAGGTCAATGGCCTGTTGTAGGTTTCATGCTTCAAGCCACACCTTTTCTCCCTTTTGGAACGGTTGAAAATTTTTATGACTTCTTGCCATCATGGTTTGCCTTGCTAGTTCATGGGCAGCTATTGCCTTTTCTTGTCCTGCAATAAGGGACTTGAGGCAGCTTTCTATAGCCAGCATGTTGGTGTTTTGGAGGATTGTCAGAAGAGCAATCAGTTCATAGCCCATTGGCAGGTAGAAGGGGGATTTTCTGGTAACTGAGTGAGGGTGGTGGTTATGAGCAAATTCTGTGGTCGTAAGGTTTTCTGCCCAAGTTGTTGGCCTATTTCTATAGATGATTCATAGGTGGGTTTCTATTTCTTGATTGACACATTCAGTTTCTCCATCGGTCTGTGGGTGGTATGCCATAGATAGGGCGAGCTTATAGTTTAGGAGGTGTCCCAATTCTTTTGCAAAGGCTGATGCGAATTGCAGTCCTCTATCCAAGATGATTTTGTTGTATAGACCGAATTGCTGATATACAGAATGGAAAAACAAGTTGGTGACCCCTTCTATAGTGACAGTTTTCATTGTAGGGCACAAAATTACTCCCTTTGTAAGGCCATGGTCGACCATGACCAAGAGGGCATTGAAATCCTATGAGTGCAGAAGATCTGTGATGAGATCATAGGAGATTTGTTGAAATGGGTGGGTGCAGGTAGATGTGATGGATGTTAGGGGAGGGATGGTTGGATGAGTATTTACTTTGTGCTGTTGGCATACAGCGCAACCAGAGACATAGGAACAGATAAAGGCAGCAAGGCCAGGCTACCAGAATTCAGTAGAGACAAGTTGGCAGGTTTTGAGGTAATCCGGGTGGCCTGCAGTGGCATGATCATGGAAGTGTTCAATGATGGAGCAATGTAAGGCAATATCAGGGGATACATAGATGCGACCCTTGTAGAGAAGAACGTTGTCATGGTATTACCAGTCAGCCAAGTGCAACTGAAGGGCCACCGGGGTGTCTTTGTTGATCAACTGAAGAGACTGGAGAATGAGCGAGTCGGTGGCAGAGGCGGATGAGATATGATTATGGAGAGCAATGTCGATGAGGTTAATGAACAACAAAGGCAGTAAAAGAGTGATTGAGGTGTTATCAGTGGAGTTATCAGGACATCGATCTGGTCATCAAGATAAAGCATTTGGTCTGGATAACTGGGAAGCGGGGACATGCAAGATGTGAAGATCGTACCCAGCAATATCAACAAGCCAACAAGCCTGGTGTCAATTGAGTTTCTGTGGTTGCTTAAAATATGTCAAATTCTTATGGTTGGTGAAGACAGTGACTGAGTGGGGAGAACTGAGGAGATAGTGGCGCCAGGCTTGTAAAGTGCAAATAACGGCTAGTAATTCGCAGTCATAAATGTCATAATTGCATTCTGTGGGTGAAAACATTTGCGAGAGGTAAGAACAGGGGTGCCATTCCCCATTTTCATCAGTCTGAAGGAGGATTCCTCCTGTAGCGTATTTGGATGCATCTATGGCGATAGCGAACGGCCATGTCATATTGGGCATTCAGAGGATAGGTTGGAAGGTAAAGATTTGTTTGAGATGGGTAAATACCTCTTCACAAGCTTTGTTCCATGACCATGGATGGTCTCTTTTTGTTAGGTTGAAAAGCAGACGTGCGATATTTGAATAATTTGGTATGAATCTCCTATAAAAATTTGTGAATCCTAAGAAGGAGTAAACATCCTTTGGTTTGGCAGGGGTTGGCCATGAAGCAATTCCCTCCAACTTAACCGAATCTATAGCTAGGAATCCTGGTTGAGCAATCATACTGAGGTATTCCACCTGATCTGAGTTGAATAAACATTTGGTGAGGCATAGATGCAAATGTAGTTCGCACATATATTATAGAACTCTTTTTGTAGTTTTGTCATGGCTTTGCTGATCCAGGAAGAAGATTAGAATGTCATCCATATATATGACAATACGTCCTTCAGCAATTAAGTCCTGGAATTCCTTGTTTATAAATTGCTAAAAGGTCACCGGTGCATTTTTTGGTCCAAATAGCATAACCACTGGTTCAAACAACCCTCAATGGGTGATGAACATGGCTTTCTATTAGTCTCCTTCTTTGATTCGAATATTATTGTACCCTCAGTGGATGTCAAATTTGGTGAAGACCTTGGCATTTGTTACAATTCATTCATTCTATATCCATGGACTTGTTTTTTCCTTCGTGATCACCCATAAATGGACTACTTTGGCATCGCATCTGCCGTCGCAAATTTCCCCCATTATGTTAACACACTTACAAGAGTTATCTGTCATCAGATAACCCAGTAGAGCATATGTTTTTCTTTTTCTATCCTGGCCCGTGATATGCAGTAATAACTATATCAGTTGATCCAGTAGCACTTGTACATTAGTTTAGTTCTCCTTGGTTAATACCAAGTTTGCTTTGCTCCCAATTGTTCTCTTCCAGTCAGATTATCGAAGCACAGAGTCTTCGTCTTACTCCTGAGTGGACACTTCCTCATGCCACTTTATCGAGGTCTTCATTGACCTACCTACACCTTACATTTGGTACTTGGTTCATCCGAGGCTACACTTGGACCTACCCAGCACAAGTGTAACAAAAGAACTAAACTCCTTCATTGCGACTAGCACCATCTAGCCCATCCACCATATCGTTTAATCGCTTTGCTGGTTGGCAGAATCGCCAGGACTCCCCTGCACCCTCTACTGCATCTGACTCTTCAGGAAAAGTACCTACTGATCCCGACGATTCTATTGACATCAAAGCCCCTGAACTTTGGCAACTCAAGCAGCAACTTAGCAGCTCACTCATTATCCTGTGCATACCAACACTGCCCAGTCCTACACTGGCCCCCAAATGTAAACATCGCAGCAAACGCCACCCCAATGTCCAACCAACCAGCTGCAAAGAAACCCACCAAACTCTGCCTAGGAGCCCTGGAAGAATTTGACGGATCGTACGCCCAGGCCATCCCATGGCTGCAATCAGTGCAGCTATATCTGGCTATCAACGATGAGCTTTATGATACACTAAACAAAAAAATCGCTTACGCCCTATCTTTTATGAAGAAAGGGACTGCCGTCACCTGGGCAGATACTTTTAGAGAATCCAAACTCACGGCAGGAACCTTCTCTATGGGAACCTGGACAGATTTCGAAATAGAGTTCCACACAGCATTTGAAAATGTGGACCTCAAAGGTGACTTCCTGGCATGGCTGGTACACAAACACATTTATGCAAATAGGAATGGCAGATACAACTCTGCCCTTCAAAAGTATATCGCTACATTCCAGAGTAAAGTGGTGCTTACCGGCATCACCGATGACCAAGTCTTTATTAACTACTTCGCCTCAGGCATTTCAATTCCCCTCATGCGACAAATCCAAACAATAGAGAAAGTGCCCAACAAAGTCAAGGACTGGTATATGAAAGCCGCACACTTCACTGGAGTAGAGGAATGAGCATTAGAAATCACCACATGTTATTGACAAGGAAATATGTTGTTCACCCCAACATTGCACAATCGGAACACTCTGGCCCATGACCTGAATGCAATAGATGTTGACACCATCAACATCAAAAAGCTAATGCCAGAAGAGAGAGAGAGATGCAGGAAGGAAGAACTATGCTTCTTATGTTGATGAAAAGGGCACTCAGTGAGAACATGCCCCAACAACATGCAGACACAAGCAACCCCTGCTCTGCATACTATATGAAAAGTTGAAGAAGAAATCAAGGCAAGCATTACAGAAATGCAAGACAACAAAATGATCAGCCAAATCAATTTGGGTTTTTAAACAGGAGAATGCCCGCAACGCATGTATCTCCCATGGCAGATGTTTCATGTAATGCTGTACCAGTATCTATGGAAGCAATGTGCATCCCCATTCAAATCATGATGCCCATAGACATGAACATCAAAGCCGTCACCACTACCGTGCTTATTGACTCCGGCGCCCAGGTTTCTTGTATCGACTGGGAGTTTGCCCAGCCAAGAAAACTCCCCTATGTTCACCTCCCTATACCAGTAACCATCCACAATGTCAATGCCTCTACCAACAGCAATGGGACAATCAAGTTCAAAACTATGCTTTTTATCAACATTAATGGACACATTCAATCCACAGAATTCTACCTAATAAACTGTGGAAAGGAAACAATGATCTTGGGCTTCCCCTGGCTTACCACAGTAGAACCTGAAATAGATTGGAAGAAGAAGACTTTAAAAGTGCCAAAAGAATCAAATCAAACAGCCAAACTAGTAGCCGCCCACAAACAGGAAAAACAGATGAAAGGAAACCTCTATGAGCTGCATCATCCCAACTACACAACGCTGCCATCATGACATATAAATGTGGATGTGTTAATAGATGAACACTTATTCAGGTACTTAGACCGGATGGAGGACGATGTTCTATGCAGCACCATCAGTTTGGCTAGAGATATGGCCCATCTTAAGCCACTCCACATGCTGTCCCAGACAGTACTGGCAAATGGACGATTCATTCCTAACCTAGCACTAACATGCACTGCCCTGACCACGTCGACAAACTTAGCTATCCATGTGGAAAAGGATATTGTAACTTTACCAACACAGTACGCTGAATACACCGACATTTTCTCTGATGAAGATATGCCATTACCACCATCCAGAGATTGCGACCATGAAATCAATCTTACTGACATGCAGCCCAAGATGAATTTCTGGACAAAAACTTGAAGTCAGGAAAGATACAACCATCGACATCCCCACAAGCAGCTTCATTCTTCTTTGTTAAGAAAAAGGACAGGAAGTTATGCCCGGTACAGGATTACTGATATCTTAATGATCACACCATCTGCAACGCCTACCCCCTCCCACTTATTTCCAACCTTCTGGACAAACTACGGGATGCAAAGATCTTCACTAAGTTCAATGTATGATGGGGATACAACAATATTTGCATAAAAGAAGGAGATCAATGGAAAGCCATGTTTATTACGCACTGTGGACTTTTTGAACCAGTCATAATGCTATTTGGACCAAAAAACGCCCCTGCAACCTTCCAGCAGTTCATGAACAAAGAATTTCGAGACCTCATTGCAGAAGAACATATCATTATTTATATGGATGATATCTTGATCTTCTCCCCAGATCAACCAATGCATGACAAAACCACACGTCGCATACTTCAACAAATGAGGGAACTGCACCTCCAGCTTCGTCTAGCAAAATGCCTATTCAATTTGGCATCAGTCCAGTACCTGGGAATGATCGCCCATTTGGGCTTCCTAGCCATGGACCCAGTTAAGCTTGAAGGCATCGCATCCTGGCTGACCCCTACCAAACCAAAAGAAGTGCAATCATTCTTAGGTTTTGCCAACTTTTACAGACGCTTCGTACCCGGCTACTCCAACATTGCACGACCCCTCCTAGACCTGACCAAGAAAGATCACCTGTGGACATGGATGCCAGACTGTGAAAGCACATTTTTCCACCTCAAACAGATCTTTATGTCCCAACCCATTCTTCGCATGCCTGACTCATTGCACCCGTTTGCAATCACCACGGACACCTCCAAATATGCCACCAGAGGAATTCTCCTCCAAACCAATGAAAATAACAAATGGCACCCCTGTTTGTATCTGTCCCAAACATTTTCTGTCACAGAATGCAATTACGACATTTAGGACTGTGAATTGCTGGCAGTAATCTGTGTGCTCAGTGCCTGGCAGCACTATCTGCTGGGATCTATTCATATAGTCCAGGTCTTCACAGATCATAAGAATCTCACATATTTCAAACAGCCACAGAAACTTAACTGTTGTCAAGCTCGCTGGATGCTTGACATCACTGATTATGATTTACAAATTGCCCATGTCCTGGGTACTCAGCTCGCCACCCCTGACACTCTATTGCACCATCCTAACTGCTGCCCTGATGACACCACCAATAACACCAACATTACTCTCCTACCCCCCATGCTTTTCGTAAATCTAATAGATGTTGCCCTCCATAATCGCATTGCCCAAGCCAGCTCATCCAACCCCCTTGCCCTTACTATCCTCCAGTCAATTCATAATGACATCCCCTCAGCCCTTCAGTCATGCCTTGCAGATTGGCAATCCCATAAAGGCACCCTTCTCTACCACAGCCGTGTCTATGTCCCGCTGGATCTTGCCCTTCACTGATTGATCATTGCTTGTTGTCATGACCACACCACTGCAGGCCACCCTGGTTACCTCAAAATACGCCAACTTGTCACCACTGATTTTGGTGGCCCGGTCTTGCCACCTTCATTTATTCTTATGTCACTGGCTATGCAGTCTGCCAACAAACCAAAGTTAATACACATCCTATGGTACCCCCCTTAATGCCAATCTCTTCCTCCTGCACCCATCCCTTTCAACAGATCTCCTGCAACCTCATCACTGGCCTGCCCCTCTCTCATGGTTACAATGCCTTATTGGTCGTGGTCCACCATGGGCTTACAAAGAGGGTAATTCTCTGCCCCACCATGACAACGGTCACCATAGAGGGCATTGCTAACTTGTTTTTTCACTTGGTATATCGACACTTTAGACTATATGACAAACTTATCTTGGATAGGGGGCCACAATTTGCATCAACCTTCGCAAGAGAACTTGGACACCTCCTAAACTACGAGCTCGCACTCTCCACTGCATATCACCCACAAACAGATGGGGAAACAGAACAGGTTAATCAAGAAATTGAGACATACCTGTGCATTGTATGTGGAAATTACCCGACAGAGTGGTCGACACACATTTCTACTGCCAAATTTGTGCACAATCATCAACCCCACTCAGTCACAGGAAAATCTCCCTTCTATCTACTAATGGGTTACGAACCAATGGCACTCCCCACAATGCTATCCCCAATGGATCTCCCAGCAGTGAAAATACGCCTACAAGCCCTTATCGCCAGTAGAACAGAAGTAGTTGCAGCTCATGAGTTAGCTTGACAAATGATGGCCGCAAGGACCCAACAGAACTTCCGCCCATTCAAAAAGGGAGAACAAGTCTGGAAATCTCTGACGGGCAATCAGGGACCCAAAGTTTGCATCAAAATGAGAGGGGCCTTTTACCATCATCCAAGTACTATCGGCGATCACTTACAGGTTATGCCTCCCCAAAACCTGGAAAATCCATGACATGTTCCATGCATCGCTCTTAACTCAGTATACAGAAACTGAGACATATGGGTGAAATTTCCTATCACCCCCACCTGACCTTATCGCAGGGAAAGAGAAATACAAAATTGAGCATATCATACACCACCGTGGAAGACCGACGGCCCGCTCTTATCTGGTCTGATGGAAAGGTTATATGGTGGAAGAGGATTCGTGGATAACAGAGAAGGATATGGGCAACACACAGACCCTTTTCACTGACTATAAGAAATGACTCCATAAATCCTAGAAAAGCAAGCCCCACAATGAAATACCTCTAACATGTCTACCAATGCTTCCACCCTTTCTCTCTCCTCCCCTTCGGAACTCACTAGATCTTCAGCTCCATCCTTATCATCCACTTGCCCTGCAACGCCCATCATCACCCCAGAAGCCATCGAGCGACTCGCTCATGAACTATCGTCCTTGTCACCCATGCGTCTTCAGACCCCCATCGTTACATGGAACGAAATGGTGGACGAACAATGGAACAGACGAGAACCCTCTCCAGCCCCTGATCGTATGCCTGGCCTTAGTGCCATTGACGTCCCCTGTATAGCCCACCAGTGGAAGGAGCCCCTAGCAGGTGTCATCAACTCAATAGCCTATGACCAGATACTGGCGGATTCCCAATTGGCCACCTGCATTGATGCCTACATAGAACCCGACTCAGCTCTTCATGCCCTCTTCATATTGTACCTACAGAGCATGTCCATTGCCATGATGGCCAATCTTTTTATCCAGAACCACTGAATGGAAAAGGAGGAGCAGCGGCTCCTACAAATACATATGTCTATGCACGAAAACCTCATCACTGCAATGCATGAATTAGATATGACGGAGTTCTTCCTCCAGATAGATTGCTATGCACAACACCTGGTAACAAAACTGTCTCTCGCCTCTTGCCTATCCACAGACCCTTTGACCCTGTCAGCCTCCTCCTTCCTTCTCTGTTCCAATGAAGAACAAGCATTTGCCCAAGTAGATGCATGGTGGTTGGGGAATGACAGATTCGACCCACTTCCTGCTAATCACCCTTGCTATAACCAAGCATGTTATCAATGCCACCATTTGGGGCATATCCAAGTGGCCTGTCAATTCTATCAGTGTTACCACTGTCTTCGCTGGACACCAGGTCATCGCACCAATCGATGTCCCCTTCGTCGTACCACTCCTCCCATATCTGCGTCTACCTCCTCCTCATCCTCAGCATCCCAGCAGTCCTTTCGGAATGACACTCCTGCCTGGACCTCCTCTGGTTATGGATTGCCTATCTCACCCGCTGGGCTACGTTCCCCCGCTTCACAAGGATTCAATCGTTCACGCCCCTATCCCACGTTGCATTGGCAGAACTCCTGTCCTGCACCATGCTCACCCTCTCCTCCACCCTCCGATGACAGGCTTGATGACATTGCTTACGCCAACATCATGGGGTCCCAGGGAGCATACATAGATCATTGAATCTTCACGGTGCTTCAGATGTACAAAGGGGGTAGTGTTACGATTTGTTCATTCTATATCCACAGACATGTCTTTTCCTTCGTGATTACCCGTAAACGGACTACTTTGGCATCACATCTGCCATTGCAAATTTCCCCCATTATATTAACATGCTTACAAGAGGTATCTGTCATCAGATAACCCAGTAGAGCATATGTTTTCCTTTTTCTATCCTGGCCCATGCTACGCAGTAATGACTATATCAGTTGACACAGTAGCACTTGTACATTAGTTTAGTTCTCCTTGGTTAATACCAAGTTTGCTTTGCTCCTGATTGTTCTCTTCCAGTCGGATTATTGAAGCACAGAGTCTTCATCCTACTCCTGAGTGGACGCTTCCTCATGCCACATTATCGAGGTCTTCATTGACCTACCTACACCTTACATTTGGTACTTGGTTCATCCGAGGCTACACTTGGACCTACCTGGCACAAGTGTAACAGCGTTGCAGAGCTTATCGAGAAGGTCGGATATTAAAGGAAGGGGGTAAGTGTCTCAGATCATATGTTCATTGAGGTATCAGTAGTCTTGTACCAGTTGTAACTTTCCATCTTTTTTTTTAACAAAGAAGAACGGGGCGGCTTGGGATGATATAGAAGGGCATATCTTTTCTGATTTTAAATTTTTATCCAGGAACTTGTCTTGAGCTTTTCTCTCTTCCACAGTAAGTGGGTAGAGTTTACTGATTTTTGGCTTGGATGTTTCTGCCAGGTTGATCTTGTGGTCACAGTCTCTTTTGGGAGGCAATGGAGTATTTTCATCTGAGAATATATCCATGAACTCATCATATTGGGGTGGAAGAGTCACTTCTTCTTTTTTTGCATGGATTGCGAGGTTGGTGGATGTCGTAAGGGCGCTACATGTGAGGACTGTGTTCAGAATGAATCATCCATTAGTAAGTATCGTGCACACAAGGGTTCATAGTGGTTTGACGTGCGCCATGTCTCTAGTGAGGCATATATTGCTGCAAAGGACGACATCTTCTATTCAGTCCAGATAGCCAAAGAGATGTTCATCAACAAGTGCATTGATATTAATATGCCACAATGGGGGTGTTGTATAATCTGGGTGGCACAGATTGTATAGTTGTCCCTTCCATTGTTTCTCTTGTTCGTGGGCAGCTACCATTTCCACCATTTGATCTGACTCCTTTGGTATCTCCAACATTTTCTTCTGCCAGTTTATTTTCGGGCTCATGGTGGTCAACCATGGAAATCCAAGGATCATAGTTTCTTTTCTGCAGTTTATAAGATAGAACTCGGTGGATTGTATGTGGCCATTAACATTTATGAACAGTTTTGTTTTGAACTTGATAGTTCCGTTTTTGTTGGTGGAGGTATCCACATTTCGTATGGTGATGGGTACTGGGAGGCGGATGTGTGGAAGCTTTTTGGATCAGGTGAATTCCCAATCAATACACAATACCTAAGCACCAGAGTCGATTAGAGTGGTGGCAGCAACAGCTTTGATCATCATGTTGGTGGGCATCATTATTTGAATGGGGATGTGCAAGGCTTTCATTGCTAGTGGTACAGCATTACATGATAATTCGACAGAAGGGGAAACATGCATTGCAAATGTTTCCCAATTCAAAAATCCAGGTTGAGTTTGCCCACTGTTTCATCGTCTTGCATCTCTGTGATGCTCGCCATGGGTCCTTTTTCAACTTTTCATACTGTTCTGGCAGGAGTTGGTGCTGGTCACATATTGTTTGGACACTCACAAATATAATGTCCCTTTTTGCGGCAGAGGAAGCAAAGATCTTCCTTGCGACACTTGTTACGATTTATCCCTAGTCCTCATTTCTTTCTTCCGCTATGCCTTTATTCGGACTTATCTTTCTTTCACAATAGTCACTCGCGTCTTCTCACGACTATTGTACCGGTTCTCCGGTTCCTTCATACTTACTCATTTCTATTGACTCATCGTTCCGCGCTGACTGATGTCTCAGTCAGCGTTTACTCATATATGCTTACTTTTCACGTCTCCTTTTGTACTATATATGCCTGCCCTCACTTTCTTTTCTATGTATATAAACCCCTCAACAGGTTCCCTGTACATTAGCTTAGTTCTCCCTTGTATTCCCTCGAATACATCATCTCTTCATGCTAGCTCCCAGGCGCTCTTTTTCATCTGGTCTCCTAGTCAACTAGTCCTCGTCCTACTATTGAGTGGACGCTGTCTTGAACTATCTTGAACCCTCAATCCTAGGGTTATCCGACACTTGGTTC